>LPNX010484884.1:0-30266 GCA_001517045.1 Pseudotsuga menziesii | reverse complement strand
GAGTGGAATGCCTGGTATCTACCACCGATTCCATCAAAGAAAGCATGCTTGAAAGCAATTGCACACTAACCAAAGACATAGATGAAGCTTTAGACGATACAAAGGCATAGACGATACAAAGGCAATGACACAATATTTAGAAAAACCATCTGAACTGCATTTTTCTGTAACAAAAGAAGATGCTGGTGTCAATGGTGAAGTTGAATATTGTCATCGAAAATTAGATGTGAGATCTTCTGAGGTGCAACTTGAGCCAATTGAAACAAGCAAAATGGAGGTTATTTCTGATGAAGAACTTGATTCAATGGTTTAATCTAGACTTAGGATGCATTGGTCAGGATTAATTGTATGGTTCCTAGTCTTAAGATGTGTAGGTATTTTACAAGGACAAGGAAGTAGTTAATTCAGGCTTAATGCAAGCTTTAGAAGATCGTTATGCTTCACTCAACATTGCCCACGATCAAGTTTCATTTAGTCTTATAGTTTTGACTTATAATTCGGCTATGAAATCAACCGAATCATATTCAGTAGCATCTGAAACAAGTGTGATGGATGAACTTGTAGAATCTATGGAAGAACAATCTGAGCTTTAGTCAAAACCACTGTCTGAAAAACAAACAGATGAGCAAGAGAGTGATGGCATGCTTGTTGAGGATGGCATGTTTGATGATGTGGATGGAAATGATTTGGTAGTCAATAGCACTACAGAAATTGGTCAACAAGAAAGAGTTAGTTTAGATATTGAGGTCTTATGGAAGCAAGCAATTGATTTAGGTAGAGTCCTATTGCTGGATGAAAATGTTTTGGATCTCGACATTGTTCATAAAAAAGCCATCATGTTTACAAAATTTTCTCCTCCAAGGCCATATTTTAAGCGTAATATTTCACCCAAAAAGGTTGGTAAACAAGGGAAAATAAAAACATATGAAGGTGAGCGACGCAAGCCAACTCAAAGCAATACTAATGATGGAAGAGAGAAAATGCCATTTTATTTTGATGATGCTCCAAGGGGTAAGTTGCGTTTAGATGAACTTGCAAGGCTCTTAGCTCCTTGATATGAATTTACATGCTAGATCCTAATGCAAGGTTGAGTTTCTAGAGGCCTCTCTCCCTCTATCTCTTTCTGCTTTTTGCAAATTGTTGTTTTTACATTTATTCATTTAACTGAGGTGTCCACAATTTGGGGTTGGTCTTATGTTTTTTTCTGTCCTCCTTGCAACATGAGATTGTTTTGGCATTTATGTAGAATATGCATTTACTCCCATTGACGCAAGTTGGGATAAGATGTATATATGAAACCTTCAAAGGATAGTCACGGGACAAAACTGATTATGAATTATGCCAAATACAGTTCATTAGTGTTGCCAGTGGTATTTGTACAACTGTTCTTGACATGATGCAGGCATTTCTGTATATTCATTTTTATTAGGTGTACCATGTAAAAATTATTTTCATGAATAACATATTGATCTAGAAATTGACCCACGTCTTCTCATACTCTCCACCTAGTCATTTAAGTCAATAATGCCTAAAGGTCAATCATTATATCTAAGTCAACAAAATTGATGGCTGAAATTTTCGAAATTGAAACAATTTTAACTTGTATTTATCAAACATTTGCAAAAAACAAGCTAGCAGTTCTAGTTGTCTTTTATCTTATCTTACTAGTTTCTACTCCACCCACCTACAAGTATAGTATATATTAACAACAATTTGACACAAAAATATAACTTCCATTTAACAGTTAAAAAAATAATATTTTTCAGATGAAACTTCTATCAAGCAGCACAAATATCGGACTTTTATTCACAAAATTCGACCCGAAAACTAGCCCAAAAATAGTGAAACGGTGGCGTGTTTAATCTACTTTTTCATTTACTCCCACATAACTTTCTATGGAATTGTATGTGTAGGAAATGTATGGTGCTGGAATGGACACCACGTCGACTGCATTGGAATGGGCAATGAGTGAGTTGCTGAGACATCCTCATGCAATGAAGAGATTGCAGGAAGAAATTGAATCGGTAGTTGGTCAACAACAACGAGTAAAGGAATTGGATCTGGCAAGGCTGAAATACCTCCACTGTGTAGTGATGAAGAGGTTACGCTTATACCCACCGGCGTCACTCGCCATTCCCCATCAATCTTGATAGGCTGTCACAGTCGTAGGATATAATATACCTGAGAAGACAATGCTACTCCTGAATTTGTGGGCGATAGGAAGGGATGCTACCGTGTGGGGAGCAGATGCTTTGCCGAAGAAATTTATGCAGGAAGAGTATGTAGTTTTGACGGGTCAATCGGACTTCAAAATGTTTCCGTTCGGTTCAGGTAGGAGAGGATGCCCAGGGCATCCCATGGCTATTCTGATGATTGATATTGTACTAGCAGATTGAGCTTCAAATGCAGGGTTGATCTGAAAGATGAATTTACTGCAGCAAATAGAAAACAATGGACACTATTTAAGGATAGAAGAGTATACAGGGAAGTACCTAGAATCCATGAAATGCACGGTTTGGTTGGACGAACTGGCTTTGATTGTGCCTAAATTCAACCTGGGGTGACCCTTCCTAGAGTTCTTCATTGCTTTGCTTCAACCTGAGGCCTCTCAAGCACCCTGCTCTGCATTTTTTTTCTCTTCTCAGGTGCATTTCGGGGATGGTTGGAAAATTAGATGCACCAGGATGAAAAAATGAGTTGGTGAGAGCATGAATTCAACAAAAAGATTTGGTGGATCCTAGAAATCTATCGTAAATTCGGTGGCATGTCCTTGTCAATGTGCTGGAGGCCGTCAGGAGTTGATGTGCTACTTGTAATAACTAGCGGTAGTTTCCAGAAGATTGGCATATGGTTTCCAACGATTTTTATATTGTTTCCAGCCGACCATCGTATGCCATGAGCATGAAACCATGAGATATGGTTTCGGGAACCATTCATGTCCATACCTCCACGATGATTTCAGACATTATGCATGTCCATACCTCCATACCCTATATGTTGAATGGGAATATCCCATACTAACCATACTGACATCCTCTTTAAGAGGCTACCGTGGGGCTCATAGCTCTCGCCACCTTGAACGGTTGTCAATTCTTAAACCTATAATTACTTTCATAAGTAGTGGACGTGTCTGCTTATCCATCCATAGATCCATTTTTTAAAGCTATAATTACCCTCACTGACTATATTAAAAGCAATTGATTTCTGCATATCCATCAGGTGATCTCAGATTAAACTCTGGGTCACATCAAACTGTCCAACAATTAATTAATTACTTTGTGTAAAAGCCAAAGCTTTAATCCATTTCCTGGCTTCTTCCATCGTGGTTTGGGCGCTTGGCACGCACTTGGGCACATATTTTTCAATCATAAATTAAAAGTTTGGTAGCCTATGTTATCAGCTCCAGCACTACCATGATTATCCTGAATAAAAATACATCCATCTAGAATGATGAAGTAGTTGTAGATAGAAGGACAACGAAATAAGCATGAGCAATTCCATGACAAGATCTAAATCTAGAAGTGAAAGGTGTGGAAGCCGCATGACCAACCCATCAATTAAAAATGAGAGGAAGGGTTAATCGGGACTGTGAAGAGAAGGCCTTATTGACCGACCCTGTTCTAGACCTTGTTTTGGCCAAACAACTATTCCACTCAACCGGATAGAAGGCATAATTGAGTATCCTTGTAACAATGCTCAAGCGGAAAAGGGTTTGTGTAAATATGTTGGGATGAGTCGCCCTAGAAATTGACATGTCCTCCTCCTCGAAGTGTTATAAAGTTTCACAAAACTTTTTCCGTAGTTCCATGATTCCATCCAACTGGTTGTCTACCCCTATAATTTTGCTTGTAGACACCAGTTATTTCACAACAACTCTCCATTCCATTAGTTATATTCCATCGGTTACATCCTACATGGACAAACAAGAAGGGGGATTTTTTTCACTCTAATGGCAACTTACATGTATTTAACTATTTGCACTATGGTGACCATCAGGTTTGGAGTGGTTTGCAGCTCAAACAAAATGTTTTAACTATTTAGTTGTTATAATGATTTAGCCATTCTAATCCATGAAAGGTCGAATCATGAGGAATCCAAACAACTAGCAAAGTAAATAAGCTCGGAGAGGCCAGATTGAATGGGCCTACTATAGCAAAGGGAGATGCCAGTAAATAAGCTCTGAGAAAAGAGAAAACTATTGAATGATGAGTTCATTATTCTCTTTGAAATGTTTGATGCTTTTCGAGGCTCCTTTGGTGACCGTGAAGTCACTGGATGAATAGCCCAGTTTGTATTAGGGTTGTTCATTTGTGCTTACATTCGCTATGCAATGCACTGAGAGATTGGGAGTAACACTGGGGAAACTTCAAAGTCTACTGATTAATAAATAGTTTAGATATTCCCTTCTTCTGCTCAGATTAGTTTCAATATTTCCTTCTTGTGCTCAAATTTGGGGCAGCAGTTCGATTACTGCAAACAATATGGATGATTTTTTATTATCTTTGTGGATTTTAAAGGATCTTAAAGATTAATACTCAGTTCCACGAGATTTTTTCTTCTTCTGTTTTTTGGTCCAGAAATTGGAGCTACAAAGTAAGGGATTCCTTGGATAGATACTCAATTTGGGGTTAATGGCAGTATATTTATTCATACATTGGGGAAAAATGGTTTAGATAGTGTAAAGATTTGCTAGAAATTTAAGGCACTTCCACTTAAATAGGATGTTATCTCTTAATTGAAGTATGAAGTAAACATGAGAATTGAGAAGTGGTTGCTCAGAAACTTACACATATTGTTGGCAGAAACCAGATAGCATTGGTGTATTTGGCAACTAGACTTCTGACTTGTATGCAAGTTTAACAGGAAGGTATCACAAATGCTCCCGGTAGGAGGCGAACAAGGTTTATCAGGAGGGGACAATTTTGGTACCAAAGCGCTTTGTCTAGCCCCATGGAGGAGGTCATGTCTTTCTAGCTGGTTCCTTTAAAAGGTTAGTTTGTTTTATTGTTATTATGGATTGGTGTATTGCTTATTGGTTTGAATATCCATTCAACAAAATTGACTATTTCTAGCTAGATTTAGATTTTGAGATTCAATATTTAAACTTGCAAATTCTATATTACTTATTGCCACAAGTTAGTATTTTATATGGAGCTTCTTTGATTAATGAAAATTCCCTTGAGAGTGATTCATTTCATCTTTTCTGTTTGGAAAAAAACAACCAAAACATTTCTACTTTAACTTCAGAGCCATTCTATTTGATTTTTAAATATTTTTCCAAAGTAAAATTTTAGGAGCTAGTGTTAGCAATTTGCCTATTTTTTTTAGATTACGTAATGGAGAGTAAGATCATTGTTGTTGAGGGTTCTATTTTTTAATGGAAGAATATATAGATCCTTTAAAATATTGATTTATGGATCTTTTTATGATGAATTTTCAGGCCTAAATTCATTTTCCATGTGGAAAATTGTGCAAAGATTTGAGATTGTAGTAATGTCTAGAATGCATAGAAAAATAATGGAAACCATTGAATTTTAGGGTTTTATTAACAACTACTTCTATGGAGTGCAACTCAGGCCCACAAAATTATAGTCAATATAAAAGCATTCAAACAAGTAAAAAAATTATTAAAATTTATTTGTATGGAAACTTTAAAAACAAAACAGTCATATAATTTTGTGTTGATGGGTAGGGGTTCCCGTCAAATTTAACCCCTGATGCCAATGAATTCCTTCTCAATCATTCAAAATGAAAACATATAAATATGATAGTCAATATTATTCAGTGTATCTTCGCGCTTGGTTTCTTCATACGAAAGCTTCACCTGAGCCTCGACATCAAGGATCAAATTTGAAGGGCTGGTCTTAATTTCAAATAGAAGGCTATATATTCATGTCGTTTTTCGAAGATGGAGGGTTTTCAAAATAAGTCATCTTTTAAATGATAACAATACACTATATACAAATTTCAATTAAAAAAAGGTGTTAAAGTTTTTTTTTGCATTTAAGTTAGCACAAACAAAAAATCATACAAAATTATTAAAAAACAATCATACAAGATTATTATGTGTTACAACTAGCATAACTCAAAAACACTAGTTTTGTGATTCTAACAAAGTGAGATTTGAGACTGTAATGGCATAGAAAGGCAAAGACAAATGGTTTAAGTGCCATCCAAAGCAATCCTATCCACCAACGTAAGGGTATTTCATTCCTAACGCAATTCTAACAATCCAACAATCAAAAGACCCAATACTGTGGGTAGCTCTCAAATTTAAATTCATTTAGTAGGCGGATGAACAAAATACAGAACTGATGGCACTACAATGGAATGGAAAGGTCGATGTTGATTAGACGGCTTTGGAAGGTAGGTCCAAGCTTAGGATCCCTCGTGTTTGGATGGTTCAGCTAATTTATTCCTCTTTCAAAAGACTTGTCCCAAAACAAATCAAAGAAATTTAATTCCATATTTCAACCCAAACAAACATAATTACCCAAAAGTGAATGCTCTGCCCCAAATAACGATTTCCTTCTACATGACAATTGGTTAAAATGGAATTTGAATGAGAATGATCACTACTTTGCAAACGATCCTAGCTGGGCATCATTATCTATCCAAGAATTTGATCCACTATTACAAACCCTCAGTTCTTCAAAAGGCTAAGTTCTCCATGGCAATGGTAAACATAGTTTATAAGGAAAACATAGTTCATACTAAATAGAGTTTCATAGCCCAAGCACATGTACATTGATAGGTTCTTTAAGAACACATTTGAGCTATAGTTCCACAAGATTCCTACAAGGATTTATATCCATATTGCATAGGTACGATAAGGATGAAATATTTTTTAACTATTAATTAGTACAAATTTGGGGCATGTTTATCAACAACAATGTTAATCATTACAATTGCTAGATGTAGTAGTTGTTATAATTCATTAGTCTAGATTTAAATATGAAAACCTCATATGGGGAATGTTATGGGTGTTTCAAAATATACACCTAAAGGGAAATATGGGGAATAAATTTGAGAACCTGATTACTATAAATTTTGGCTCCAGCTCCAAGAACATGTTAAGAAGAACCATGTCTGCAAGGCTTGTGAACTCCATGTGTTTGAGGACTAGCAACTGGCCAATGCCTACCTACCAAGGGAAATGTCTTGAAGGCCTCTACGACCTATGGCAACAGTAGTAATAGCTCCTCCCCGTCCCAGAAGGAGACATGCTTACACAACCATATGTGTGCATTGAAGGGGTTGAGAGTGAAGGACCAAACATTGAACCTGACCACCACTACTATGGGTCATTTTGTCAAAGAGATAGAATAGATTGGGCATCATGGAGTGGGAAATCTTGTTGGTGTTTTGAAAACCCGCCAGCAGAGGAGCTTCGGGTTTAAATAATATGATGTGAAATATGGTTGAATTTGATCCCACAGAAGCACCAGTTTTGGTACGTTAAAGGACCAATCTAGCGCAAACTAACCGAGCTTACCTAGTGTACCTATCAACAGAGAATTACCTAGTAAAATACCCCACAGTTCAAGCAAAGGCACTCGTAGTTAACCTAGTTTCACACTCATAATCGTATGAAAAGCACCCGCAACTTTTATTAATTAAAACTTGAATTATTATTAGGTAGCGATTTTATATTCGCACGGGCGGTTGCTAATCAGTCGAGGATTTCACTAATGATTTTGTTAATTTTATTAATTAAAACTTGAACGATTATTAGGTAGTGTGTTTGTATGTGCATGGTCGGCTGCTAATCAATCGAGGCTTTCACTAATGATTTTGTTTTTTAATTCTTGTTGGTGTTCTAAAAACCCGCTAGCAGAGGAGCTTCAAGTTTAATATTAATATGCTCTAAAATATTTAATGTTGCAGTTGAACATCCCATTGCCTCCTATCTACTCATATCCTTATATAATAATTTAAATTATGATAAGGGTGATTCCATAAATGTGGGTAACACTTTTTGGCCAAATTTGGCGATGAAAACCTGATTTTTTACTCGTTCTAGATAGAAGCCCTCGAAACGCATATATGCCATGTGAATTTTGACTTGCAGTTAAAAAACAAATTGTAGAAAATTATGTTGGCTTCCCATTGATATTTTTTTTTAAATATTTCGTTGTCATTTAATGTGTGAAATTTTTTATTTAATGAATCGTGTGACCTTAAAATTTTGAAGATTTTAATAAGTGGCTCATGTTCAACCCCAATAATTCAATCTTACATTAATAATTTAATATATATATATATATATATATATATATATATGAGCATGATCTACACAAAATGCACTGTGGTCTGCATATTTTTTTGTAAATTTATTTCACAATATACAATTATTTATTATTTTTCGAAAGTCACCACATCTGATTTCAACATCATTTTATACACATGTGTGTCCATCCCAGCTTTTTTTCACTGTTTTGAAAAATTGAAAAACCAAAGATACGCTTTTGAAGAGGACACGTCGATGTGTGGGCTGTTCATTTTTAAGAAATTTTTGGATGTGTAGATTTTACCTTGCAGATTTTTCTTTGAGCTGCTTCAAAGTTGTTGTCTGGTTTTCTATGTGTAAGTTTTAGAACTAATTAAAAAAAACCCCATATGAATGCCAAAACACATGCATGATACCTCAATGGATAGAGGATTCAGTGATGAATCTATCGGTATGAACTCTGCTCAGTTGTGTGCCATGAATGGCAGGGTTTACACCCTTAGAAGACACAGAGAAACATTGATTTTCTTGTAAGAGGGCTAATTTCCTTATCAAACTTTTATGTTCATTATAGAGAATGTGACGTGAAAATCAAAGCTGACGCCACCATTAATATAAATTCCACTATCTAATTCCATTTGCTAATAATAACCAGATGAATATGTTCATTTGCTTCTATTTAATTTATTCGTTGGCGTCCCTTTACCTAACGAACCCTAACGTTTCCACGGGCCTTCTTGATCCCATTAGATTGTAATGTGCGTTGAGGGCTCATTAAAGGAGAGTTGAACCATGCCATTCTCTGTAGTACAAATCCAGTTGAACCATGTTGCAGTTCAACTTCTGTCATCCTAGAGGTTGGAATAAGTAGATAACAATCAATGCACTTGAGCCGTAGATGAGTCTTCACTTCTAAATCAATGATGTTCTCTGATGGTGCTACGTAGTACATGTATGAAGTAAGACAAGACTAAAATAATTGAAGGCCAATTTTTAACTGAGCCCTTTTAATGACATTTTAATTTAAATATTCCCCTTTTTATTAAAATGACACAAATAAAAAATCACATTTTAAATGACAGGAAAATTTTAATTGCCACTTCACAGACAGTCCAGGGGCCCTTTGACGGGTTGTGACGGCTTGAATTTTGATACATGCTAGGCATGGCTAAAAAATGACAACATTAAAAAGAGTGGTGAGTGGCTACTGGTTACGATGATTTGAATATCATCCCATATAGCATACCCCAAAACAGGGGAAATGAAACAGCAAGACGAAGTTGTATATGTGTAGAAAGAGAAAAAAGTTGTGTTATAGAGAAATTTGTGACATAATAATCAGATTATAAATATTTTTCCCATAATATAAATATGTACCTCAAGCATGAATTATTAAAAGTATGTTGAATTATTTTTTGGAGCCAAGAAGAGATAGAGTATGTAGGGGCTTTTCTTCTTCTTTTCGAAGTGAGAAATAGGAAGTGTCATTCATCATTGCATATCTTTGCATTCCTTGTAATGTTGTAGTCATAGACAAAAAGTGACTTGAAAATACACATTAATTCCTATCAATATTATGTACATAAACAAAAACAATAAAATGTAATAAAAATGATATTCTAATTGTGATTTTTAGATGTTGCAAGTGCTACCAATATATCGTAAATGTAATCTTTAAGTTCACATAGAATATTTTGTAAAAAAAAATTAGTGATTAAATTTTTACAATATTAAGATTTTATAAATTAAAATCATGGAGACTGGCAAAAGACAAGTAAACCTATGAAAATTGTTCAATTCCTTATATGTCCCACTTGACCTTTTCCTCTCCCAATGTAGTCCACCTTTTTTTTATAAAATATGAAATCCACACAACCGGATTTGGCCCAGTGCCAGTTAACTAAGTTGCGGTAGCAGGGACGGGGTGCAAGCACCATCAGTATCTCGACCTTGATCTATATGTGATGCTAACAGAAACCCGTGACTGGATTTGGAATTTTAGGAAAGGAGCCCGGTACTATTACCGGGACTGGCTATGTTGCTATCTTAGCTTCCTGGACCTCTACTTATGCCTTTGTTACTGGCTCTGTTAGAGGCTTTCACTTCTGGGTTTCAGGCAACAAAACCACCATATAAGCTTTGGATCTAGATATACTACTCGATTTATCACCAGATATGGAACAAAGAACGTAGCCACAAGACCTTCACCCACAATGTTGCAGAATTTATGGAGTATGCACTTAAAATCCAAGATGAATTAAAATCAGTGCAAAGATATTGATACAGACAAGCTAAACACTTCTAGGGACAAAGCCAAGATATGCTTTCTCTTTACAATAGGATACAAGCATGGAAAATACAACAGGAATAAGTGCAGATTCAATTTGATTCTGTAAATAATCAAGCCGAAATCAAACTAAAATAATGAGAATAGAGACAACATTGAACAGACTTTGGAATACTCAATGGGTACACGATAGGTGAGGCCATTTTTTCACTAACCCAAATACCTATTTAAAGCAATTTATAAAAGCCTAACTATATTCCTAACACGTACTTGGTATATACCATTGCCCAGCTCCTAAAACTCATGCCGCCGGGGTGCTCCTTCAACTTATCCATAGGTTCATGTACCTTCAACTTCTTTTTCTATGCTCTTCTAAGTAATATATTTACCTTCAATATTCCCTGTTGTAGTTCCAGGTGGGCTCTATCTCATGTCTAGGTTATTGAAAGTGTCTACTCATCATCTCTAGTTTATTGTTAGGATAAGTAAAGTAAGAAAACCAAGTTTAGGGACCACAAAGTCCTTTTTTTTATAAAATATGAAATCCACACATTATAGCCACCTGTTGACTCTGAAAATCTTCAATGATCTTAGCTTCTACGTATACGGTGGTCTTATTATACACAATGATTCTAGGACAAATTAATATAGCACAATTTCATAAACCATTGCAACATGTGACTCATGCAATATTGTCACTTATGCAAGAGATGGGATGCTCTCATGCTACGTGTATGATCTGACCATCATCCGTTTAATCCCTTCCCAACCTGCATAGCACACAAAAGATGGATGGATCATCTCAATGTCAAAATATTGCCTTAGAAACGATTACACACGAACGAGAAGGGTTGTTCGGCTTTAAAAACTGCACGACTGTCATTAAATCTATTGGAATACTTTGTATCAGAACATGTCAAATTCGCTACAAGAACATATCGAACATTTATTTAATCAAATTTGTTCTATTATCTTTAGAGTTTCTTGTGTTAGAATTAGGAAGCTGACATTAATTTTGTGGAATTTTGTTTCTTTGTCTGTTTGAGGATGTGGGGTACAAGATAAAATTGAATTCAGAAAAAGCTTGGCGGAGTTTAAGCAAGGAACAAAACCCTATGGAGAGAACTATACTACATGGCATAACATAACGGGAATTGTCTACCCTGGCGATATTCTAGCGATGTTGGGACCTTCCGGCAGCAGGAAGATGACGCTTTTGAACGCAATGGGTGGGAGATTGAGGGGCAAGGTCTCTGGATCGATTCTCTTCAACGGGAAGCGGCTGGGGAAATCCATGAAGCGAAGGACGAAATTTTTCACATAGGATGATGTTCTGTATCCCCATTTGAACGTTAAAGAGATTCTCATATACGCGGCCTTGTTGAGGCTTCTCAAGCATTTTTCGAAACGATACAAGACTGAGTACTCTGACGCCATTATTGCGGAGCTCGGGTTGACAAGATGCCGGAATACCATCATTGGAGGGCCGCTCCTGCGACGAGTTTCGGGAGGAGAACGAAAGAGGGTAAGCATTGGGCATGAAATGCTCACAAATTTGAGCCTCGTGTTTCTCGACGAACCCATTTCAGGCCTAGACTCGACTACCGCCCAGAAAATAATATTTACGTTACAAAACCTCGCGAGAGAAGGCATGACTATCGTGACGACAATACATCATCATTCTATTCGAATTTACTATATGTTTAACAAAGTTATTTTGATCAGAGAGGGGAATGCCATTTACTATGGAGAATCTTCAGTGGCCATGGATTATTTCTCCTCAATTGCCTTCTCTCCGTCTGTTCCCATGAATCCTGCAGATTTTATGCTAGACCTTTCCAATGGTAATAATTAGATTTTCAACCTGTCTAATCTTCATTAATAGATATGATTTCAAAGGATTGAAATACGTTTTGTTTCGCGCAGGGATTGCACCGATGCGAGGCTTGTGCGTATGAATATAGAGCAATCAGAATTGCAGAGGCGAATGGAGGTGGAGTCACAGAAAAACGTGAGGCAGAGTCCTATAGTTGAATATAAGAAAGAGAAGCTTATATGGAAAAGTGAAGGCGACCATCAATGCAAACGATAATTGCGCCATTACTTCGTGAGGCAGAGTCTTCCAATTACTCCGTGTCTTTATATTACCTTCACACGTTGTCTCATAATTGAATGCAAACGACGAAAGCTGGCACATTGTTTCATAAATGCATTTCTATTAGCTTGACACCTTGTCTCATAAATGCATTTATAGGCTACAAAAGTTGTATAGATGCAGACCTATAAAATACACCTTGAGACGTGTGAAATAACCATTTCAAAAATCAACCATTTATTTAATCGTTATGAACTATGAATATCATTAGACGAATATCAGATCCAGGGGTTAACTTTGACGGGAATCCTTACTATTTTTTTTAAATGGTTTTGTTAAAAATATTTCCTTTGTATATAAAGTTTAAATTTTTTATTTTATTTTTCTATTAAAATTTATTCTTAATATGGCACAAATGGCATAGCAATTTGATAGAGATGTAAGTTGGTTAATCAAATCCAAGAACACCATTGTGCGAATTAGTTAGATTATGGTGTGTTTCAACTATAGATTACCTGCATCATTTTTTGGATCACAACATCATTTTTTAGATTAGGGCATCATTTTTTGCATCGGAGCTATGCAATGCAGGCATGGTATTAGTAGGGTTGCATCAAGCCCAGGAATTATTGAGTTGTGTAGTGAAAACAATGGTGCAAGACATAAAAGGAAGGGGTGTAGGTAGATGGTGCGGCCTTGCAGGTGACAAAAAACAACTATGCTTGAATTTAAGTGCCACTATACTAGTTTTTGGGATGCTTTCTAAACTCTAGAAATGCAATTTTGTTATTACAATATCAAAATATATAGATTTTAGCATTCCTCGGTAAGTCTTTAAGAGAGAGCAAAACTGTATACTAGTTGCTTATTAAATTGTATCATAGATTCAACTTTCTGACTATAAACAATCTATGTGAGTTGAATTTTCTCTCCAATATCCAATGCATCTACGGTACTTGTCATTCAATTCGCTCAAATTTTAATATTGTGCAAATTGCTCACAATTAAAGGAAAATACTCCGCTTTCAAGATAACGGAGTTCAATTCACGTGTATACTAGTCCCCAATTACTCATGTGAATGTCACCCAAGCACAAGAATTGAAAATTAATTAGGGATGGAATGTGGCTAAATCAACTTTCCAACTAACCTAGTCTTACTTTGTGGACGAACATGGAATGAAAGGGTGGCCAGTGGTCATTGTATTACTTCAAACTTGCATCACCTTTACCACTAAATCACACATTTATTAGAAGGAAGAATTTCCCAACCCGTTCAAAATGGAATTGGAAACAAGTTAGGGATCGATAGAATATAATTTACTCAGTGACTTTTTGGGGAAAAGGATTCATGCATAAAATTCACAAAATTCTTAATATGGAAAACAAACTATAAACTAGAAAGAGAAGTTCGTGAAGCCAAACGTTTAATGAAATTAATTAAGTTTATCAAGAATAATTAAAAGCCAAAGTCACCTAGAACTACACTATACTTGTTCATTGTATTAGGTGTTACAAGTGTAAACTTTGTGGCATCAACCAACTTTTCAATATTTTCCACCTAAGAATTCAGAAATGGACAAATAGAAAGTAAAATAAATAAACATGTTGAACTCGGTTCTCTTTATTAGTATTTTTAAATATAAACACAAAATTAATCTTAAAATTTGACATTGGAAATAACTATTAATGGGAGATAACCCTTACCTCATTTATGAATAACTCATAGATGCCTTACTGAAACATGTAAAATGTATACAACCTTGGGCCTTGGTGATGGTTCTGAAAGTATCATTTTAAGACTTCCGTCGGTGTTATCTTTAACAACATCAATCAAATTATGAACAAAGAAGCATTCAAGGTTAAGTGTGTCTAATTCTTTCTGCAAAGACTTAAAAAAGGGCAATGGAAGTATGAAGAGAAGAAAAAAAAGTTTTTAGTACATATCTAGAATAACTAGTACATATACATAACAAATGCCACATCCATATATTCAACCTTGCACAATGAAATAATGACATGCTTGAATTATATTTAAAATGGTATGAAACTAAATGTATTTAAAACAATTCAAGAGATCTCTCTAAAAATACAGTAAGGTGAATCCTAAATCGGAGGAGCACGATATACCTCCTACACTTTGTTGTGTGTTAAAGTTAGGGATTTTTATTGAAAATAAGAAGAAAAAAAAGTACTTTAGAATATAGTTTTCATCTCTTTCAACTTTAACACTCACCAAGGATCATTGTGTTAAAGTTGTGGTTTGAAACAAAATATAACAGCTGCAAAAATACAGTGTAAAAAGTACTACCGAAAATCATAAAAATAAAACAATACTACATAAATAAAATCATGAGCAATAGGACATCAGTAAATAAAATTTAACTAACAAAACAAAATAGATCTAATAACTTATCTGATGGTGAGGAACTTCCTTATACTCAGTTTTGAATTTCAGAACATAGAGGAAAATCAATATCTGGAGACAAGAACAAATAATTGGACCTTACCTAAAGGACCAGGGTAATCACATACGAGAGAGAGAGAGAGAGAGAGAGAGAGAGAGAGAGAGAGAGTTGTAGGGTAGGATTAGACAAGTACAGTAGAGAGTGCACTTCAAGATCAATCCAAAGATATTAATAGAGGCACCCAACAAATGTTTAACATTGGATGGAAACTACAGAACCCTCACACAAGTGGATGATAGCTCCAAATAGCCCTACACAAGCCTTGTCCACCTTAAATATAGCCCTAAAAGTGGGTAGAAACCTCACAACAAACCTCAACAAGCAATGGCATCCTAAAGACACCAAGAAACACCCTCAATAAGGAAAGCAACACCCTTAATAAGGAAATCATCACCCTCACAAGGAAGTGGCACGCTTATGGTAGATAGCAAAAAGCTCATAACAACAATGACACTCTCCTAATAGACCTTGAGACCCTCAAACAAGGTAGCAATAGCAGCGACACCCTCACAAGTAGCAGCAGTAGCCTCAAGTAGGCCTAAACATGCCTAAACAACTTGGACAGTAGCAGTAATAGGCATCGACAATTTCACAAGTGGAGTTGTGGCAGTGACAACCTCAAGCTTGTAGAGGTACACCTAAAAAATGTAACGACACCTTTAATCAAGCAGCAACAACTTGCAAGCAGAGACGACCTTCTACCAAGTGGACAACAACCCTAAATAAACAGATAAAAACCCTTGGCAAGGAGACGACAATCCTGAAAGGTCAACTCATCTCTAAATAATAAATGGAAAACCTATATCTGCATACATGGAAAAAATTATGTTAGGATTATTAATCCTCCCTTGTCCAATTTGGTCATATGTCTAAATCAAGAGTCATGTCAAAATCAAGAGTCCATCCAGTCTATTTTTAGTCACTAGTACCATTGGGTCCACTTGGCCTAATTGGGGCACATGTTCCAGTTACTAAAGTGTGGGGAACACTAATTGAGGCCTATTGCCACTGATTGCACTTGCATGCATCAGTTTAAGAGCCTCCTAAATCAATTCCTGCAATTTAGGAGCCACTGGGAGTGCCGATACCAACCTTCATCAGTTGAGTTCAGTTAGTGACTAGTCAAGCTGAGTTAGGAGTCAGTTGCATTCATTTCTAGTCCTCTACATTCAATTAGCACTACGTTTGCATGGATGCATGCAGGAGAGGCGCATTTCTCACCTACCACAGTCAGTTAGCCTCGGTCAACACTGAAGTAGACACTTGAGTTGTGTTTTAGAACTTCGTTGAACTCCGGTAATGGTTTAGACAAGGTCAGTTAACTATTGAGTCCTCCGACAGTGATTTAGACAAGGTCTTAGTTACCTACAACCAAGTAGAGTCTAATTTCATCATGTGGATTCAAATTGCATGTGGCTAGTTAATCCATTGTACTTCATTGTAATTATTATCTAATTACTTTTTGATTAATGAAAAGCATTCACAGCTGCAAGCCATTTTTGCATTGTTTCATTCTTCAATAATTTAGTAAATTGTGTGATCTATCTTGTGAGTTGTGTGTTTGTCCACAAATCTATGTGCTCAATTTAATACATTATTATACTTGAACCAGAGAAATAAATAGTAAGATCTTTGAAATTAGTCACCCTATACTTTAAGAAAAATAAATAGAATCAAATTAAATTCAATTAATCTTTGCAAAAATGCTTGACAGTGTCTCGTACAAAGCAGCAAGCAAATCTAATAAAGTCTTAATTTAATGGCAATACAAAGTGGGCATGACCCTTAGTGGCTGTAGTTACCCATATTTTTGGCTCTAAATATAGTAATATATTTTGACATGTGTACTTGCATCTACAGGATTTGCAATATTTTTCATTTGAATAAATCATATTGAAAAAAATGAAATTGCATTAATATAGACAAATTATTAAAATAGGTTAGTAAGACAACTAAAATACACTCGGGAATCTGGGTAATAAAATGCTATGTGCTTTCCTAATAAACAAATAAAACAAATACTCTGCATTTAGACAGAATGAGAAACCCTTTCCTGTACTATGCAAATCTCATATTTCCTTCAAGAAAAAGTGTCCCTAAGATTTTAGCAGAGGTTAAATTCTTTTTTGTTATTTCTTATCAAGTGAATTCATTTGTTTAAAAAAAAGAAAATAATTGCGTCGGGCGAGGAAATCTTGCAAAATAGTTGTATGATACTATGAATTTCTATAGGCTAGTTGTAGAATGTACCTTGTAATTTGTTGAAGAAAATCGGTGTAGAATGTACCTTGTTCTCTTTTGTTGCAAGCCTCCAACTTCCAAGAAACTGTCGGTTCTCCTAATTTCTAAATGTTTTCGCAGGTGGTCGTTTCCCTTTCAAGTTTCAACCCAACAAACCCAAGAAAAGTCTCAGGCGCCGCCGCCGTGACCTCCAGGATCCATCTTTCCACACTCCATCTCCAACTTCCAAGTTCCAGGCCTTTACGCAGTAGTGGGCACGCCAGCTGGATTCTCGAGTCTCGACTCTTAGCCTGAGAAAAAGAAGACCCAGCCTCGAGGCTCCATGGTTTTGAACCCTACTCAAATTGTAAAACACCCGTGAGTAGTGACTTAAGGAAGTTGTAAGCCTGCAACTTGTGAAATCCAAAACATAAATTAGACCCTAGAACTTGAAGGATCGAAATGGTTTATGGAGGTCGGGCCAGAGGCCGAGGCAAGCTGCAACTAACCCTTTGGATAAAAATTCAATGCACATAATGTGAGTCCATAATGCGGGTAAGTTGTAAGTTTGTAACATGTGTCGGAGTCCAGGTTGTCCATCCATGCTTCCAATGCCAGCGTTATCCCGTTCGATGTAGCCTACAGACTGCCGCAAATTGCAATTGGTTGAGTCTTGGGCAATCGCACGACATAAATACATAATGCATGAGACAATTTATGCTACATTGCTAAAGTCTATTATGTAACATAGTATATATGTATACTAATATAATATAAAAAAAACTAGATACGAGCACGTTTTCTCCCTTCCCGTCAATTTGACAGCTGGAAAAATAAATTGGACTTCCTCGTTGGCATGGTACTTTCACGTCCAGGTGTATTTGACGTGGAAAAAATCCAAAAACATCCATACAGGCGTCAATTTTAACCATTGATCGGATTTAATGAATGCTACCTATCATTATCAGCAAATCCATTGACTCCATTCTCCTATCATTATCAACTAATCCATTGCCTCCATTCTCCTATCATTATCAACTAGTCCATTGACTCCATTCTCCTGTTTATTTTTTCCTTTTTGGTTAATAGTTGGTATAAGGAGGTTTTTTTTTTTTATTAAAAAAAAAATTATATCAATAAATGTTTTATATCCATTTATATTTTATATTTTATAATTTTAGATTGAATTTGAAAGATCTTTTTCTTAAAAGGTAGAAATATAATATCAAAATTTATTATTTCCTATCACTGTAGGAATATAAAAATTGTTGAGTAGTCAAACTCTATTTATTACTATTAATTTGTTTTTTACATGTAATGATGATGATGATGATTAAAGTCCACTGAGACCAACTTTGGTCTATCGGACCTTAAGAAGGATAATACTTGGTTTACTTTAAAATCGTGTTCCTCGCATTCTTATCATTCTCTCCTCAAACGCTTCCATCTTTTCATGCCTTTACAAAGCAAAATACATTGATTTATATAGCCAAGTCTCATAACTTCAATCCCCAAATTTCATGGGATTTGATTCCAAAATGGGATAAGGATCCACAAATTAATAGATACAAATAATCCCAAAATATGTGGCAAGTTAAAAACTATCTAGTTAAAATAATGTAAAGAATGTAACCATTTGGCATAAGGCATGCCCATTCTTAGGGAATAAATTCGCCACAAACAAAATTTTGAAACAAAATATGCGTACTTCCCTTAATAAGTGGCATGCTTGGCACGTTCATTGAAAATGTTGGCACATGGGAGGAGGTCAAAGGTTCAAACCCGCAGATCTCTCCTCTTTATTGCGATGTTTAGTTGGCATATGGTTTATATTATTGTAGTGGCTTATTGTATAATTTGAATATGATATAAAATGTGGCTTTGTTATAAAGGTTGGTCGTCGGCAACCACTACCAAGTGAAATTAAACTTGCCACGTCATCTCTATACACACCATGTGTCACCCTTACAGTTGTGCCACGTGGCATCTCTTTTTAAGCCCAATTTTACATGTTTCGTCAAAACTTAATAACTTTCATGTCTGGAATCTATTCTGCACAAAACAAGCATTGTCAGAAAGCTCTCGTCAATCCCCACAAAACTACAGGATTTTGTTCACATTTTGAAGACTTTCATTTTGATCAATATCAGAGATCCTCTTGGATCACTATCATATTTACATTGTATTTTCCTGTAGAAACAAATTTTATTTGTTTCATGATATTTCATTTTTCAGCAGTCCCCAATAGTGGTGAAAAAAATTGATTGTGAAGCCATATGAGCCTAGTGTGATCCAGATGGATATCGTGGCCACCCACCTATTCCACTGGCTCAAAACAATTATTCATTATGGAGTTCCCTAGTTTATTTTCAACGTTTTTTCGGGTCTAAAACTTTCAAGGCCGTTTTGAGGCCCTAAACGACATTTTTTGGCGATTTGGAGGGCCAAAAGGTTGCTCTTAGCATGATTTTAACCCCATTCGAAAGTTGTAAATCTCAGATAGACCTTTCCAATGGGCTATTGAGCCCCCAAATTGGAGATCATATGCAAAATGTATGATCCCAGGAAGTTGATTGTTCAACTTACCACATTGGGGCCGCAAACTTTATGATGGTTCATATTCTAGGGTTATGTTTTGGAATTTTGGGGTTCTCGCCCTCATTCCTTTTATAAATAGCCCCATTTGTCCTCATTTTGTATTCATCTTGGCATGGATGAGCGTAGCAGCCACATCTCTTCTCAAAGATAGCTACCACCATTCTAGCAATTGTGTTACGGGTTGTTCTATTTTTGCCATTTAATAGAATATGTGTTTAATGTATCTCTGTTATCTTTGCAATATGGTTGTGTTTATGATTATCTATTTGTTATTTCATTTCATTCTCACATAAATTTGGATCAGTGGTATCAAAGCAATCTTCTCTTTGATTTTTTCTCGGTGCATGTCCCCTACGAGGTCAGGATATAGAGAGTTCGGTCTCGAACTAGTTTCACTTAGTGAAGATCACTCTCGTCGCCCCAAATGGCCTCCCATGGTGGAATAAAAGATAGACAACGAAGCAGGATATCCTATCAAATCATTGCTCGAGGAAGCCCTCACATGACAAAGGAACGAGATGATGGATAGTTTCCCCTAGATCCTTCTACGAATGCTGACACTGATGAATTCACCTTCAACAAGCAATCATTTTAGAGATGAAACCCCATTCAAGGTACAAGTTAACTTTGATATTCCTTTATTTGAAGGCCAGATCGATGCAGATGCCCTAGATAATTAGTTGAATGTTCTAGAAGGGTATTTATCTGTCCACAATTTTTTTGACAAGGAAAATATCACCTTTGCGTTCCTTAAGGAAATCCCCCATGTCCAATATCGGTGGGGTACTTATTGGAAGAAAATATCATCAGATGAGTCTGGAATGCTTGAGATAAATCCTACTTGGGCCTCTTTTATAGATTTTGTCAAGGAACAATATTACCATGTGGTAAACTATGATGACCAGTACACCAAATGGACCATTCTACGTCAAGAAAGGGACCAGACGGTGTCGGAGTACACCAAAAACTTTCATACCTTGCACACAAAGCTAGGTATCAAAGACTCTGAGCGAAACCTGATACTAAAATATTGCAGTGGTCTACATCAGTACATTCGAACTGAGATGTACTTGCTCATCATCTCTTCACTTGGATATTCCTATCAGTATGCAGTCAAAATTGAGGACAAATTTCAGCAAAAGAAAAAGAAAGACTCTGGACCTGTGAACCCACCGTAGAAGCAAAGCAAGGGAAACCCCAGCTCACAAAACACAGGACAAGGAAAATACAACCAGTCCCCACCAAAATCAAAGAAGGAGAATGGAAATACAAATAAGGACACCAGGAAGTGGTGCGAATTTCATAAAATCCCTTGCCACAACACTAATGAATGTTGATCAAAGCAGTCATTGGTGGCCGAGATAAAATCTTCAGAACCAGATCCTGATTCCGATTTAGAACCCAATGCCACATCCGCAGACAGTGGGAAGCATATCATTGATGCAGACCCCACTGCCACTATTGCTACCACACAAATTCAACTAAAGGATCCTTAAGAGTCAAAGGCAAAGGATCGCCTCTTCCACTCGCAGATGTGGATGGAGGGAATCCCACTACATTTTGTTGTTGAAAATGGCGGCCAAAAGAACCTGATCTCAACAAAATTCATCAAGATATTGGAGCTTCTGACAACACCACGCCCACAACCCTACAACATCCGTTGGCTAAGCCAAGGACGAGATATCTGCATTACTCAACAATTCCTCCTACCATATGGCATCAATCCTTTCAAAGACGAGGTGCTGTGTGATGTGGCCCCACTTGAAGTCTGTGATGTTCTTATATGACAACCATATATGTGGAAGCTTCATGTTGTATATGAGTTGCAACCTCGTAGTCTCATTGTCACTTTGAGAGGACAAATCTATCGAATACTAGAGACAATTACATCTTCCACAGTCTCGCAGGGTAGGAATATAATCTCCCACACCAGGAAATTATCCCTCTTCACAATCGCATCTGAAGGAGAACATCATATCACAGAGACCTCCACACCCTATGCACAAGGTGTCTCTACTCATCGGACACAATAATAAAATAGATTCAGTGTTCCCTCATCCATTCAATTACCTCTACAGTGCAAGGCCACGCAGTCAAAGTGCTCGTACAGACAAAAATCATCTATACAACAATTACAACTCTCTCGAGATGTCAAAGAAAGGAAACCTCTTCACTTCAGCAAATGTCGCACCAGAAGATCATCTCAACACACAGTTCAAGATATGGTACGGGATTTGGCGCAATGGAGACCATTGAATCCTAAGGGTGGAGGATTGATCTAGATGGATATTGGTGGCCATCCACCTATTCCAATGGCTCAAAACTATTGTCCATTGTGGCAGTTTCCTAGTTTATTTTCGATGGTTTTTTGGGTCCCAAAATTTCGGGGCCATTCTGAGGCCCTAAATGACATTTTCTATCATTTCGAGGGGCCAAAAGTTTTCCCTCGACACGCATTTGTCTCCAATCAAAAGTTGTAAATATCAGATATACCTTTCCAACGGGCTATCGAGCGCCCAAATCACAGATCATATGCAAAAGTTATGACCCCAGGAAGTTGGTTGTTCAACTTACCACCTTGGGGCCGCAAACTTTATGATGATTCATCTTCTCCAGTTATGTTTTGGAATTTTGGGTTTCTCGCCCTCATTCTTGTTATAAATAGCCCAATTTGGGCCTGATTTTGTATTCAGCTTGGCATGGATGAGCATAGCAGCCACATCTCTTCTCAGAGATACCTACCATCATTCTAGCAATTGTATTACAGTCACATTACAGTATGTTCTATTTCTGTCATTTAATATAATATGTGTTTATTGTATCTCTGTTATCTTTGCAATATGGCTGTGTTTATGATTATCTATCTGTTATTTCATTTCATTCTCACATAAATCCATATGATGGTGATTTTCCTTCATCCATTCGGTGAACCACTTTTTCTACATCCATAGTAGTGATGGGCCTCATTGAATTTTCATTTTTCGTAGGTGTTAATAAGAGAAGGTATGTGGCTAACCACCTACTTAATGGAGTTGGATCGGTTGGGGGTATCCTCAGTTGGGAAATCCTTGTAAAAAGTGACTAGTTCTTACTCGATTTTTTTTTGAGTCTCAACCTTGGTGTCATCCTTGTTTTTTAATGAGTTGATCTTGTTATGCATCCTATGTTGAATGGTGGAACGATGGAAGAAGGTGGTGTTGTGTTCCCCTTCCTTTAGCCATTTGATTATGTATTTTTGTTTCCAAATAGTTTCCTCTTTCTTGCATCGTTCTTCTATTTTATTTTGGATTTCTATCTCTTTTTTGTTATGTTCCTTTGTGCGACCTTATGAAATTATTTGTTGTTGCAAAGATTCCATCTCTTGGTCGAGAGTATATTTGGTATTGAAGATGTTGCCGAAAATATTCATGTGCCAAATCCTTAGGTTCAGTTTCATAAATTTAAGTTTGTTCTGAAGGATGTACATCTTGGAGGTCCCTTCGACATGGAAGACTGCCCACCAATATTTGACCGTGTCCTTAAAATCAGGGTGGGTAAGCTAGAATTTTTAAAACCGAAAGGGTCTTGGAAGAGGGGTTTTGTCATTGTCCCAAGTCAATTTGAAAGGCCAATGATCATATTCGGCTGCTGGGAGGACTGAGGCTGTGAGATTGATTCCAGATTCCATCAGGTGTTGCATGACTAAAAAGCGATTAAGATGAGCGACAATTTGGTTGGCTCCCCTACGTCTTTTGTTTCAGGTGAAAATTCCATTTGTTGTCTCAATATCTAGTAAGTCGCAACTTCTGATGATGGTTTTGAATCCAACATCCTCTTGAGATAGGATTCTACACCCACCTTTCTTTTCCATGAGGGAGGTAATCATATTGAAGTCCCCTTCTAGAATCCAAGGTTTCTTATGAAAGGTTCCTCTATACCATTCTAGATACCCTAGGAGATTTGATTTATGCTTAGACGATTGGGGTCCATAAACATTTGAGATGTGTCCATGGAAATTGGTCCTTGGAAGGTGAAAAGTATTGAGATTGAATTCTTTGTTGACCAGAAGGTTATTACAATTTACCTCTAGGGGGTTCCATATGAGAGATATACCGCTAGAATCTCCTTTTGCATCTACCACTAATGTATTGCATCTCTTCCATATCCTAGTCACGAGGGCCTCAAGGTTGATGCTATTACACTTCGTTTCTTGAATAAGAAGCATTGAGAGTTTGTCCTAAAGAATATTTCTTCACAACATTATGTGCTTTGTGGTTTCGTTGATGCCTCTCACATTCCAGGATATGATAATAATTCAGAACCAGATGTATTTGAGGAGAATAATTCAGTGAGTTGGGCTTATTTCCCTGATTCTACAAGCTTGATGCCCAAAGATTTGAGACATTGGAGATCCATTTTCCTACCCTTCATCTTGGGATCTTTGGCACCCTTCTTATGATCCTTTTGAGGAATGCTCTGGATGCCCAATTTGGATTTGGCTTATCTTTGGAAAGAGCATCCTTTAACAACTGAATTTTCTTAGTTGAGATCACATGGAAGGCCTTGCAGTGACAAGATTCTTCCAAACCTAAGAGATCTAGATATCCTATATCTAAATCGTTCATGTCCTCATCCATGACCACATCCAAATCTAGGTCCTCATATTCCATTGGGACGCTAGTAGGGGTTTCCGCTAAGGGGGAAGGCCCAGATGGATTTGATTTCTGATCTTCACTAGGGTTTAAATGTTGTTTTTTGGGGGCCGATTGTTCATCTTAAGTCTATATTTTTAGGTTTCCCTGTTGATATGTTAGGACATCAAAACTGTTGTTGGTAGGAGTCGTGGTGTATTTGTTGATCGCAAGGTTCCTGCGATTCTGACAACACTTGGTAGGAATTTTGGTGAATCCCTCCTCATCCATATCTTTCATTTTCTTTTGATCCTAGGCTTTCTTGACTTGTGGGAAATCTCTATACAAGTGCCTGTGTTCATGGCACTTTTTGCAGTGAAATGGAATGTGCTCATAATCAACCAGTTGGATCTATTCTAAGTCCTCGTGTTCTAGATAGATGGTATCCGACAAGGATCTAGCAATATGCATGTAAACACAGATTCTAGCATATGAGGTATATTTTTTGGCTTTGGTTTGGTTAGCGGTTTTGAAAAACTCTCCTAAGTATTTTCGAATTTCTTGTAGAGTTTCTTAGTCCCAATAGTCTTGAGGTAGGGAGTACAAGTGAACCCATACTGGATCCCAAGAGAAGTCATGTGTGTTTGGGTTGAACCTTTCGATCTAGTTGTGAATGAATAGACCTGCCAAATTGAAGAAATAAGGTCCCCCATCCATGACCTTGTCTTTATCTTGAATTCCAGAGAATATGACTGTAAAGAATCCCATGGGTCCAAGTTAGACATCAAAGTGAGCTTTGGGTTTCCATTTTGAAGTGATTCATCCCATCAAGGCTCGCTATGTTGGCTAAAGCCCTATGAGTTTGAAAATCAAGGTGCATTAGAGGAATTTTGAAGTAAAAAATGGGCCTCAAAACAAAAAAATGTACCATTAAAATCAACTTTATAAGAACCAATCACATTCTAGAGGATGACATCATCCATTATGGTTGAGCAAGCACTAGTTCAGTTAAGGATACTTATTTGTCAAATTTTAAATGATAGATGAAAACACGTAGTTAACCATAACAATATTGTAAGAAAAGTACTCATAATGAAGGAAAAAAATCCCCTACATTACTTAATCACATTCTAGAGGATGACATCATCCATTATGGTGGAGTTGGCACTAGTTGAGTTAATGATGCTTATTTGTCATAATCTAAATGGTAGATGAAAATCCATAGTTAACCATATCAATATTGTAAGAAAAGTACTCATAATAAAAAAAAAGTACTCCTACATTACTTTTGAATTTAATATAAATGCATTAAAGTACTCTTAAAATACTTAAAAATAAAAAGTACTTTTAATATTTCAATTCAATGTAAAATGAAGTATTAATAAAAAATTAAAAGACTATTCAAAATAATAATTAAACAAGAGCCACAAGGTGGCAATGTCCCCGACATTGCTAGGAGGTATTGATAATATGTATTGTTATAAAACTAAAGCTATAGGGAAAAAAAGGTCGACAAAAAAACATGTTTAAATGCATTTTCCACCATATTAAATAAATGTCATTAATTTGTCTTCCATTAATTATCTTCTCAACTAATTATGGGTCTATACCAATAACATGATAAACTTCAAGCAAGTTATCTTAGCTCCTAAATCTAGCATAGATACTATGTAACAAGGCGATCCATAGTTTGTGGCCCCTCATAAAGTTGAGAGGTCATGACGTTACTCAAATGGAAGAATGTAACCTTTAGATCCTCAATTTGTCAACATTCTTTAGTTAAACTCAATGGAGGCAAGAGATTTCAAATGGATTGTAATGAGACGAATCTCTATAACCTCCCATGCTAAATGAAATCTAACAATCAAAACTAGAGCTAACAAGAGAACCAAACAAACACCAAACCAAGAGAAGCCGAGCTAAAGACCGCCCACTGAACCAAAGGCAATTTGAAAGATATAAAATCAATGTTTTTACTTTGTTGTTGTTGTTATTATATTAACTAATATCATTATTATACTACTTTTATTTTATTATAAAGTTTATTAAATATTAGTTTATTATATTTTTATTTTAATAATCAAATAAATAACATCTTCAAAGATTACGAACTTTATAGAATTGAATCTTGATTGAATTTTTAAACTAGTATGATGACACCTCAATGTTGAATTGATTTCATGCTACTGTAAAACAATAGTGGTGGCTATTACAGTTCATCGCTTACAAAATAAGCAAAGCAGGTTATGATGAAACCTAACAACATACTAAATATGTACCCTAACAACATACCATAAAACTTGACAACATTGTAAATATTGTAGAATAAAAAAAAATCAATAATAACTCGTATTTATTATAATCAAATATATAGAATATAATAATAGCTATTTAAATATAATAGATTTATAAATTTTTAAACTTTATTATTTAAAAGTTATTGATAAAAAACCATATTTATTTAATACAATACAAATATACAATCATTCAACTGTTGATGGACGTCTTACTTACGTTTATGTAAATGGTATTTTATCAGTGGTTGATAAAGATTTATTGATTGAGATTGAATCTCGCAAGCATGCTATTCTTCTTTTTCGGGAAAAGGAGGCTCGTCAGAAAAGTCGGGCTTTATGGTTGCGCTGTGGTGATGATAATACCCCATTCTTTCACAAATTTTCTGCTCATAGAAAATGCCGCAATTCAATTTGGAAATTTTATGATGATTCTGGAAATCTAGTGGAAGGATCAGAGGCTATAGCCGAGGCGGGGATTCAGCACTTTGAAAGCCTTTTTAAAGAAGAAGTTGATCTCCATCTTCCAGATATTGTTCATAGTGCTGGTCATTTCCCATCTTCTATTTTTGAGGATGAAAATGCTGAGCTTATGCAGGCTATTACTCTTTCAGATATCAAGCATATCCTATCCATCAGCAAAAACGATAAGAGTCCTGGACCGGATGGTATTCCTGTTGAGGTGTACAGATGCCTGTTTGATGTTTTGGGTGAAGACCTCTTAAGGGTCATTGAATTGTCCAGGTTAAGTGGTAAGATCCCAGCTATTTTTAACTCTACTTTTCTTGCGCTTATTCCTAAGGTTGATAGCCCTTCATATTTTGAGGATTTTAGGCCTATATCTTTGTGTAATTTTGTCTACAAAATTATTGGTAAGATTATCTCGATCAGAATCAGAAAGGTCTTGAGTAGATATATATCTGGTGAACAGTTTGGATTTTTGCCGGGAAGGAAAATTCACGATGCGGTAGGTATTATTCAGGAGGGTATGCATTCTATGCATGTTAAATCCCTAAAAGCTGTCATGATTAAGATCGATCTATCTAAAGCATATGATCGAGTCAGCTGGGTTTATCTTCGGGTTATTCTTGCAAAAATGGGATTTGCTAGGAATTTTATAGCATGGGTCATGAGCAGTCTTTCATCTGTCTCTTTCTCTTTGCTCATTAACGGTGTTGCTACTAAATTTTTCAAATCTGGTAGGGGACTTAGACAGGGGTGTCCATTAGCACCACTTCTGTTCCTTATCGTGGTTGAAGGCCTTAGGAGGGCTATTCTTCATGCTACACTCAGTGAGACTTATCATGGCTTATCCTTTGGTAATGAAATTGTATTAACTCGTGTTCTCTTTGTGGATGACATTGTCATGGTTAATGATGGCTCTGATCAATCTCTCTCTACTCTATATGAGATTTTAATGCATTTCTGTAATGCTTCTGGGATGCAAATTAACTATAATAAATCTTCTTTATACTACTCCTATTTGGAAGATTCTGAAGTGATTACATTACAGAACATCTCCAATTTTCCTGTTGCTAGAATTGAAACTGGCATGAAGTATCTTGGGTTTAATCTTAAACCCTGCAGATATCTTATTAGGGATTGGGATTGGCTGATTATTAAAGTTGAACAAAGGATTCAGAATTGGAGCCTTCGTTGGTTGTCCAAAGGAGGAAAGTTGATATTGATTAAAGCTGTGTTAGAGGTCATTCCAGTCTACTGGATGCATTTTTGGGTTCCTATGGGTGTCATAGACAAAATCAGAAAGCTTTGCTTCAACTTTCTTTGGGCTGGTAAATAGAACTCCTCTGGTTTACCCTAGATATCTTGGAAGTCTCTTGCTTTGCCTAAATCTTTGGGTGGTTGGGGACTTAAGGTCCCTGTTTTATTTGCCAAGGCTCTTGCAGCAAAAAAGGTCTGGGATATCATTCATGGTTCGGGTTTATGGGTTAAGATAGCTTATCAGAAATACATTTATCCAATGAATAATCTGGACTGGATTAGATCTTCTATTAAAAAGAAAAAGAACATTTCAATTTGCTGGAAAGCTGTTCTTTGGGCTTTTGACCTTATTGGGAATTTTCTGGTTTGGAAGGTTGGATCTGGAAATGATGTTCGTATTGGTTTAGATCCGTGGATTGGATGTAAATGGAGACATGTTCTTCCTATTCCTATGATCGATAGATTACATATGGCTGGCTATCATTTTCTCTCTGATATTGGAATTCATGGTAGGTCTGTTTTAGTGTCACAAGGCTGGTTAGCTGCAGATTCTTTGGGTTTTATTGACCCACATGAGATAGCTGCTTGGAATGGATATATAGCCATTCTCAAGTCTAGCCATGTTAGACTTTCTAACGCAAATGACTATCTCATCTGGAATTTATCTAAATCTGGTAAATATTCTCCTAAAGCAGGATATATTGAACTTATTAATAGAGAAGTGAATCCGTTCTGGTGGTGGAAGGTCTTATGGAAGATGAAGTGTCCACTAAAAACAAAAAATTTTAGTTGGTTTCTTCTCTCAGGTAAAGCATTGACCTGGGATGTTCTCTGCTTGAGAGGTAGAGAAGGTCCTGGTAGGTTTTTTTTATGCAAGCAGAATTGTGAATCCAACTTTCACATTGCTGTAGAATTCCCTTTTACTCAATCTGTTTGGCTACTTATTGAGGATCATTTGAATCTCAATAACCTTTGGAATGGTGATTCCTTGTCTGACTGCTTTAAAAACTGGTGTTTGTTATCAGATGTGACACTTTTCAAATCTTTACCTATGATTGTTCTCTGGTTCGTTTGGAAAGCAAGAAATAGATCTTGCTTTGAGGATCTTGACTCAACTCCTGCTCAGATATCAAGCTATAGCTTGGGTATGTTGAAGAACTTACCACAGTCCTTATCTATGGTCTCTATCAGATCCATATTTGTAGAAGAAATTGATCATACCTATGCATGGGGTTACTTTGATGGATCTGCTGCTGGGGATCCAATGATTTGTGGGGCAGGAGGTATCTTGTACATATCTGATAGGAATCATATTTCATTCAAAGCAGGTTTAGGCTTAGGTACAAACAACTTTGCAGAATTATGTGCTCTTAAGCTTCTACTTAGACTGGCTCGGATGCATAACATGGATAAAATTCAAGTTTTTGGGGATTCCCAATTAGTTATTAATTGGGCATCTGGTAAGTATCGATTACAAAATCTTGAATTAGCCATGATTCTTCAAGATGTTCACTATCTTTCTGATAGTCTGAATTATGTGTCTTACAAACATATTTACAGGGAAAGAAATTTCAAAGCAGATTCTCTAGCAAAAGTAGGTGGTGGCAGTTTACTTGAAGGATATTGGAGTACATGTGAACAAAGAGAGGCAGAAACCATTGAAACTTTTCAGGTTTTCTAAAAAGATGCAGTTTTTGTCTGTTCCGTGCAGTTTTGGTGGACTGTTTTTTGTTGGTGGCAATTT
>LPNX010484882.1:45964-168752 GCA_001517045.1 Pseudotsuga menziesii | reverse complement strand
AATCCTCATCTTACTTTCGATATGTCTCCTCCGTCCAAAAAAGAGCGTGCACATGCCTATCATTTTGCTAACAAAGACCGCATAAATGCACATAGGAGACATTTACCAACAAAAAAAAGATGCCCTCTCCATCCATATGGTAGAGTCTAATATTCCCACTCCAACTCCTACAACATCCAATCTTTCAAATCATAGCCTTCCATTTTCAAACCACAACGAAACAATCCTACTTCCCTCCATTCAAACCGAAGCTACAACTTCACATGTTCATACTGACCATCTTCCATCATTAGACTACCCTTCCACTTCTCAAACAACCTCTTCCCCAACCATCCAAAATACCATTCCTCAACCCAACATAGCCGCGCATTCCTTCAATGAAAATTTCATATCTCAAACAAATCAATGCTTTCGCTTAAAGCTAGATAACCTACAATCCATCCATGTTTGTTCAATCTGTAAAGAATCTTATCCTGGCCTCCACTTCCGCTATTTAAATGGCGAACATACTTGTTCTAGATGTTGTTTTGAAAAAAATGGCCATCAATTCTCCCTCTGGAACAACATGGACCCTGGTGAACAACCCCTTGTTCTATCCATCCTTACACAAGTTGAAGAAATGCTCATTTCACGTGTCAACCCAATATTGCAAGTTACCCATGCTCGTGGTGGACAATACAAATATAGTGGCATACAATAAGCTTTCCACAAGACATTTCAACCATACTCAGTTTTTTGCCTCGACGTGTTGAAGACTTAGACATTTTAGTTGTCACTCGTAAAACCTTCAACAATCAATCCTATGATTGCATTGTCAGTAGATCCCATGTTCTTGCTGCCTTGGAATACAAGATTTCACATGACCCTTACTATAAATATGTACAACTTGACCAACGTGCAATTATGGCTTTGCCAATTCCCCCCACAAATGTTTCAGCTTCTCTTTGACATTCACACTCCACTGCCCCTGATTCAAGTTTTCCTGCTGAAGATGTTAACCCTTATCACCCTGACATTTCAGAGCCATACTCCCAACAAACTTCATCCTTTGCTAATATTCTACCCAATACAGACACAGAATTCCAGCAAATCAGAACCTTCTTGCAAACGGCTTCTTCATCTCCAACAAATTCAATGGATTGGCCACCTATAGGTTTGTCACCTGTCAATGAATACAATACAGAGGGCCTTTTCTCAATGGCATTTCCATCCCTTTTCCCCCAAGGCACAGCCATGTTCAAACAACCGCATTTTAAATCAATTGATCTCCACGAATATGCATTGCACCTTATTCGATACCATGATAACAGGTTCGGTAGCCACCCACGCTTCACCTACTACCTTTACAATCTCATCATGCGCCATCGTAGCCAATCAATAGCAGCAGTCTATATAAAAAAAAACATTGAAGACAACTTCCCCACAACCATCTCTGAACTCAACACCCGCTTGGAACAAACTCCTTCTAACAACCTTCCAGATCAAATCATGTGTTTTGGGGCATCACTCCGTGGAACATGGTCTTTTTGGCACAAATCAAAAAATGAATTGACAGATATGATTTCCCAACTTGGATGCCCAACTTTTTTCTTCACTTTAAGTGCAGCCGACACTAAGTGGCCTGACCTACATGCAGTCATGCCTGGGACACCACCAACTTCTTTTGCCAAGCACCAACAATGGAGAATACAAAATATCATCTCCAACCCTCATCTTGCATCGCTCTACATGCACCACAGGTTCACAATATTTTGTGAAGAGGTCTTGCTTAAACACCTCCACGCAAATGATTTATGGTATAGGTAAAGCTTCTTATCCCTTCTTCCAATAACATTTCAATTTTCCTTTTTTTTCTTCTCCCACATATTACTAACACATATTTCATGCATAGGTATGAATGGCAAAGTAGAGGCTCTACACATATTCACGGATTCATGTGGCTACCAAATGCACCTGATATGAAGACGCTTGACTAGGAGAATGCAACTGAGGTTCATAATGCTAAGGACTTCTTTGATCAATTCATTTCTACTTGGAACACATGAGATAACCCCCAACAAGGCCCCTTCCTACCCCACTCTGATTTGCTTGATCCATGCCTGTTATCTACTGTCTTCTTTGATCAATTCATTTCTACTTGGAACACATGAGATAACCCCCAACAAGGCCCCTTCCTACCCCACTCTGATTTGCTTGATCCATGCCTGTTATCTACTGTCGACATTAAAAAAAAAAACCCTTTTCAAGACTATACAGAACTACTTAACTGCATCCAATGACACACAAAATGCACATCAATTACATGCCTCCGCAAAAAGGGCTCCTCCTACACATGTCGTTATAATTCTCCATGGGCTCTTCAAAACTGTTCTTCCCTGTTCATTGATTCCAATGGCAAAAAAACATACAAACCAGCTCGCAATGATGATCGTTTTAATAGCCATATCCCTTCAATCCTATCAAGATGGCGTGGAAATGTTGATTGTCAACCAGTGCTCGACATACATGCCGTTCAAAAATACATTGCTAAGTATGCAGCTAAATCAGAAACAAAATCTGAAAGCTTTCACCAAATGCTTCGACGAATTGTCCATGCTGCACCACTTCTTGACCCTTCCATTGTTGCTGTTCAAAAATTCCTTTCAGAAACACTTGTTGATCATGACATCGGAGCCCAAGAAACATGCCATATGTTGCAAAAACTTCCTCTCACATTTTGTAGCCATACTTTCTTATCCCTCAATGTCAACCGTAAAAATTTCAAACGTGTTTCTTTAGACATTCCCACCTCCTTCGCATCACATAACTTCATAGCTTCCTACCTTTCCCTCCCATCCTCTCTTCATTCTGTATCTCTCATTGAAGCTGCAAGATCTTTCTCATATAATGCTCATCGAAAAAATGACAAATGGAAACGAAGATATCCCCCCGCCATCGTCCGTGTTCTTCCCCGTTACTATTCTGTCCCCTCCATAGATACACCCCTTTTCATTGATTTCTGCAGAACTGAGCTCATGCTATACAAACCTTTCCGCAATATACCTCTCGACATTGGTGCTTCCGACGATGCAATTGTTCAAAACTGGGAAGCACTTAGTTTGACCTACAATCCTTGGCATGTTGATAGGAAACCAATTGACCCCACTTCCTTACCAGAAGACGCCATGGTTACTGACAATTTGCAATACCCACAACCCATGCAATTAGATGAATGGGAATTGATCTCCCAACTACACCCTACCAATGACATGCAATTAAGTGACCTGGACATCCTTGGTCGTCGTGACTTTGACAAAAACCATAATTGGCATGATACAAACATCCCCCTAGACTTGCGAGAGCTTGGCATTGACTTCATTCAAAATAATCGCTCAGAACACCCTCTCCCTCAAGCACCCTACTCTAACACACCAAATTCTATGACATTGTCCCCAACTCAAATGAAATCCCACTCCATTATCATGAATCACTCCGCAAACATCCAAACAAGTCCTCCACTCCGAATGGTTGTGCAAGGAACTGCTGGCACTGGCAAATCATTCTTCATTCGCTGCATCAGAGAATCCCTTTCCTTGTCCAATAACTTCAATCATTCCCCAATCTTGCTACTTGCCCCTACTGGCGTCGCAACATTCAACATCCAAGCATCTACTATCCATTCAGCCCTTCATATTCCTATAAAAAATTTCATGCCTTTGGAAGGGAATTCACTTTCTAACCTCCAACATGAACATCAGTATATCCACTACATTCTCATTTATGAAATGAGCTTCCTAGGCCCAACACTTTTAACCCAGATTGATGAACACCTCCGTGAAGCATTCCCTCGCCATAAGAACATCTCTTTTGGTGGTTGCTCAATCATTCTTGTCGGAGACCTTGCCCAATTACCACCAGTTATCGACATTCCTTTGTATGCAGGGTCTTCCCATGGTTCTGCACTTTGGCACAACTTCACCACAGTTGTCACACTTTCAGCTGTTTTTTGCCAGCAAGGAAATGACCCATCACAAATCACCTTCAGGAAGCTTCTTACCAACATCAGAAATGCAACACCTACTACAGAGGATTGGAATCTTCTCATGTCCAGAACAGACTCCTTCCTTTCTATGGATGAGTTATCTGCATTCAAAGGCTCCATGCACTTATTTGCAACCAACCGACAAGCTTCGCTTCATAATCTACATATGCTCAAGTCTTTACAAATTCCAATAGCACTTTCTATTGCTGAGCACATAAACAACAATGCTACGTCTCAAATTGAAGATGACCAACTAGAGCCTGCTGTCTTGCTTTGCCCTGGTCAACGAGTAATGCTTACATCTAACTTATGGGTTTCAGCAGGCCTGGTTAATGGATCGCTGCGCCAAGTTGTTGATATTTTCTATAAATCGGATCTTCTTCCTCCACAACTTCCCACATTTGTTGTTGTTAACTTCCAAAAGTACATTGGTCCAGCATGGGATACCAACAATCCTACTTTTCTACCAATTCCAACTATACAAAGGGGGGGTCGAACTCAAGTCCCACTAAAAATGGCATAGGCATTAACAATACATAAATCTCAAGGCATGACATTACCTAAGGCTACAATAGACATTGGCACAACGGAGCCTCAAGGTTTGACCTTTACTGCACTCTCTAGAGTACCCTCACTTACGGATCTTCACATCTCCCCAGCATTTTCCTATGATCGTTACAAACGTATGCAAGATAATCCACATGTCAATGTAAGGAAAAATGCAGAGACATTGCTACATTCAATGGAGCTCCCTTAATTACGCTATATATGTACGTACTTCTCTTCTTCCACTTTTTCATTTCACTTTAATTCCTTTCAAGCTAACTCTAAACTCTTCCTTCCACCTAACTACTTCTCTACTTGTCATGTGCAGTATCTACTACTCTACAACCTGCAAAGTTCTTGTTGTAATCTACATATCAATGTTCTGTTTTTCATTTTCATATATGTACTTGCATCATACCATTATAGTGTACGAGGATCTAAATGTATATGATTTTTTTCATTTCTCAAAACAATTTGACAAACAATTAATATTTTTATGAATCATTACTAGATGTTTTTAATTTATTGTTATGAATTCCTTTTTTATGAAACACATTGAAGAAATGTATCCATGATTGTAACATATACTATGAATCCATTGTCATTTGGTTGATCCAACAAAACTTTTTATGGTTACTTTTGAAATGTAGATAATGTAATGGCCATTTATGTCAATAATATAATGATAAATTTTATCATTCAACACTTCTAATTCTCTTTCTTATTGTCTATGCACCCCTGGGTACAATTGTAAGTTACAAATTCTTTCTTCTAAATGTTCATATCCCCTTCACATATATGTACTCACATCAAAAAAATTTAATGTAGGAGGGGTGAAATGTATATCAATTCATTTCAATACTCCAAACAATTATACAAACACATATTATAACTACTTCCCTTTTCCATAATTTTATACATCTTTTTTATTAAAAATTTAGTTTTCCTTTTTTCTAGATATTTACAACCTTTTTAAGTTTTTAGTTTTTTTACTTTATATATTTTGCAAAGATCTCCATTTACCTACCTATCTTTTATATTAGTAGAATTAAAAGTTAGGGATACCACATCTTAATGTGGTTATGGATTCCATATTCATGATGCACATTTAATAAATGTATACATCTTTTCTTTTTATTTAATTAGTATATAGAACCATTAATTTTTTCAATGTTTCTTGATTGTAACATAAGAACTACACAAACTAACACTCCATTCAAATAATTTATTTTTATTTATTTAGTGCATACATACATTTTTTCTTCATTGTAACATAATCACTACATTAACTAACATTCAGATTTTTAACTTTTACTTTCAATCTATTGTAACATATAAACATTTTTTTTTAGCTACACTTTCTACTTCAAGACTTCTAATTCTCTTTCTTTCTATGTATATAAACATCCCCTTGGTTTGCTTGCAACACGTCGTTCTTTTATTGCACCCCTGGGTACAATTGCTAGTATTATAAGATATAAAATATACATGGACAAAGAATCTGTTAAAGGTGATTGGGAAAATCGACGGGCAATCTGCTACAGTGGGGATACAATGTGTTCATTGAATAAACGCCTTCCGCGTAAATATAATATACTATTATAATATTATATAATATTAAAAAGTATTATAAATATTATAAATGTACTAAAATATTATAATACTTTATAATATTATAAAGTGTATTATAATATTATATTATATTTAAGTTGAAGGCTTTTATTCAACGAACACATTGTTTCCCATTATAACACATTTCTCATTTCTCACCGTCTTTCCAATCATCTTTTGTCACATGTTTTTGTGACATGTTCTTATTGATTAACTGCCTATCTCATGTCGTGTATCATGTCGGTGAAGTTTCTACTTTGAACCTGCGGGGGTCGTGTTCGTGAAGTTTCGACTTTGAACGCGCAGACTTTGTTTGCAACCTTGGAAGGTAAGAAGAGACGGCGTTTAGAAGTTTTTTCCCACAACGAACAGTCACCGACGGCTGAGCTTATCCAGCATGTACGTTCATGCTGGATAAGCCACCTGCCGTGGGTCCCTACGTCTTCAGTTGACTGAAATTTTCAAAACTCGGCCCGCTCTTGGCAGCCCTGTCCGCCTCCGTCCTACCACCTAGACAATAAAGTGGCTTTGGATCCTTACCATTTTCAGGAAAGTAGCATGTGATCAACGGCAACAATAATCGATCATATTTAAATTTAATTTATCATTTTGACAGATCATGTTCTACACTTGAAAACTGCATCGATAATCTCATTTTCCATAGCATCGGTCAAGACAGATCATGCTCCTTAGTTCAGTTTTTCATGTAATCTGACCTATTAACTCTCATTTCACAAGCACTTTCAAGCTGTCAGCCCCATATCTCAAAAATCTGAGCCCTTGAAACTTGAAACACAAAAAAAAAACCTACATCCTATTCTGAAACAATGAGAGATTTTTAGTATACTAAAAGCTTTCCACCTTGCATAGCCAGTTATACATGGTATTATTGCAAAGAGAATTGAATAAAAGATTCCAGATTTTTCCAAGTTGTTCCTTCATATGATATTGCTGCAACGACAGCTTTACTCACAGTCTTAACTCAACGTTTCATCTCGTCCTCTACCATTACTATTCTCACGGCTTTCTCCACCTCATCCCTTTCTCCCACCCCGTCATTTGTCTTCATCTCCACCGCCACTTTTGATTCCTTTGCCAACACAAAAGCATTGGCTGGCTGATCCGACTATAGCGGCAAAGCAATCATCAAAACGCCGACGGCCACGCTTTCCAGAGCCGAATTCCATCCACAGTGGGTGATAAATCTAAATTTCAAAACCTTATCGATCGGAACTGGAGATGGTAGGTGAAAACGTTAATGCTTTTCTTTACGTTCTCCAGCGGCGAGCGGCGGTGGCAGGACGGAGGTGGACAGGGTTGCCGGGAGCGGGCCTAGTTTTGAAAATTTCCGTCAACTGAAGACGTAGGGACCCACGCCAGGTGGCTTATCCAGCATGAACGTACATGCTGGATAAGCTCAACCGTCACCGACGGCCTTGGCCTTTAAGAAACACTTGAATCCTGACGATGTGACCTTGATTTCCATCCAAGAATTTTCCAAGACTGCCTAGGGTGAGAAGTTGGAGACTCGAACCCTAGTTGACCTTAACTTCCCACACTCCTGTCGCGAGGTCATCAACCTGGACGAGTGCACCGTTGAGAAAGAGATCAAGAAGACATTCCTCTAGCTCGTACATTTGATCCTTATCCGTAACAACTTCGTCTTAAGCGTTCCTGCTCATAGAAACACTAATCAGCTGTATGTCCCGTAGCTAGACCGCATGGTGGTCAAAGACAAGCTCGACTTTTACGCAAAAAAAAACAATGGCTCTCTGGAGAGAGACACATATGTTGCCTTCATGGAGCGGGCCACTTCCAATGCCTCTCTGAATGTTAGTCTCAACCTTAGAGAATAAAAGTCTCCCAAGCAGCTCGTTGTTCTTTCTTAAAGCATGTAGCCAATTTCCCCATGGTTTGCAGATATCCTTATTCCAGAGGCGTGTTGGATACCCAGTTGCTCATAACCCCTGAAGCAGAGAGGGAAAATTTGGTCCCCCTCCTTCTCCTTTCCATCGCTCCCTACTGCAAAGAATCATTTCCTTAGAGTTCTTGTGTCTTATCTAACAAAGAGAGCAACGACAATGGCATGTAGACGTTATGCAACAATGATTGTCCAAGCCACTTGACATCGGAGCTCAGCCTCTCCGGTCACAAGAGGACAAGTGTCGTCCCTTTCCCTGTTCTAGGGCCACTTATGGACATATCCCTTGTGGATTAGTGCTACTCCTCTTGTGATCTTGTACTAGTGACTGGAGATTCCCATTTACAAGTCCTCTTTCCGCTATGACAGATCTGCTAAGACAGTGAGTTTCAAGGTTTGTCATCACAAACGTTGCATGTTGTTTCAGAATAAAATGTAAACCTTTACTTTCATTTGCTTTGAATTGATGTACGGCTTATTGTGGTGTCTTCTTGGTTATTTGAAGGTAAGCAAACCTCTATAAATTTGTAAAGCAAAATCACGGTAGCAGCCTTTGATGCGTATATTCTTTTTCTTATTTTTTATTTTGTTTAGATGCTTTTAGCCATTTGGAAAGTATCAACAAAGACATTAAAATTGAACATATTTGAGTGGCAACTAGCAACCAAGTTGAGTTAGTTCAAGCAACAAGAAGAGTTGTAATGTGTTTGGACGGTGATTTAACAAATCATTTGAAAGAATTGGAACCTGAATGAAAATCATGAAAAATTTGTAGATCAAAACCGAGCCAACATTGATGCATATAACTTTGAGTTGTTTGTTACAACTACAAGGGATTGCTATATTTTGTAAAACACTACTAAAATATTTATTTATATATAAGATTTTTTACAAAATACCTCATTCAAAACTCACATGTACACCTCATATATTTATCTAAATCCCCTTGAATATTTAACCAAAGGTGTCATTAAGGGTGTGCGAACTTCAATTAGACTTTTGATTCCATGATTTAACGATAGCTTGCAAGGGGCAATGGCATGGATTGCACATGACTATTACTTTGAGACTTAAGAAAAAAAATTAATAATATATACTAGATAGGGATGATCCTAAAGTTGTTACCAATTGGTAATAATTCATTCAGGATTCAGAAACTAGTTTTTAAAGAATTGAGCACTAATTTTCATTTATAACTTAAATTCATTATGTTTATAGTTTCCATATATGACACTCATCATATTTGGTATATGGGGAGACACTTTAGTGGGAGTCAGCTTACTGCAATTAGTTTAGTGCAGATGGTTTTAGATGTTGTGACATTACAGTGCAATATATGAATAAAGATAGACAAAAAAAAAACATTTATTTATGTAGGAAGATTTAACTACATCATACCATTAAGTTGGTCAATCAAACAAATAAGTTTTGATATTTAAGAATGTTTTAAACCACTATTAAAATAATCTCAGATAATTAAGATTATGAATGTATTTTGTTTCAAATTTATTTTAAACCATCATCCAATAAAATATTATATTGCAAAGTGAAATGTTATAAAATAATTAAAATAAAATCTATGAATGTATTTTATTACTGAATTTCCCATATGATCTTAAAAATCCTAAAGTTCATAGAGCCTTAAGTTTTATAAGATTATTGTAATATATTCTCAGTATTTAGGCTTATATTTTAGTTTATATTGTACAACTCGAGTAGGTTTAAGAGTTAATAGTATGTGTATTTTCCTAGGAGGATATAAGTTCAAATCTACTATAGACTTTAGTAGTAATATTGCTTTGCAAAGAAGGATCCCTCCTCCTTGTCTGTCATACACCAAATTGATGTTTGATTTTAGAGTGACCTTAAAAATAAATTATTATCATTAGATTGTATTTATCGTTATTATATTTAATACTTGACATATATCTTTTGACTTAGTCTTTAAATTTATAGTTATTAATAATTAATTATCTAATACTTCACATGTCTTATGAGTAAGCTTTTTAACTTGTGATTCTTAATTATCTAATACTTCACGTTTGATGGGTTCATTTCCTCACTCTACGAGCTAGCCTTCTAACGTGTGATTGCTAACGTCTTATGACTTCATTTCCTCACTCTATGAGTTGGTGAATATTATTCAATAGTCAAGCTTCTCATGTCCCCCGAGTTAGCCTTCTAACGTGTGATTGTTAACGTTTTATGACTTCATTTCCTCACTCTATGAGGTGGTGAACATTATTCAATAGTCAAGCTTCTCACGTCCCCCGAGGCAAGTGCGGGAGGGCCATTGGATGAGAGCCACATTTGTCTCAAAAGACGCAAGAACCTCATCCAACGACCCTCCCATACTTGCCTCAAGAGATGTGAAAACCTTGTGAGCAAAATAAGGTTCACCTCTCTCAGTTAGCCTTTTAACTTGTGATTGTTAATTATTCAAAAATGGGTAAATTAGTTTGAAAATTTAATATATTTTTATTTTGATATAATTTCATATCAATATTTTTTAAATGATAATATTAATGATAAATTAATCACTTTGTTTTTTAAGAATGGTTAATGAATTGAGTACCTTATTACTTCATAATTCCACGCATGATTGATGAACACATCTAGTATATCCATGAAGACCAGCCCAAATACCGGAAAGGGCCAACCCAAGTATTAAGCAAAGTGGTCTGGAGAATGCCATGGAGCAAATTACTTAAATCTGTGTGCCCATGCCACACAAAGTTTATGAAAATAAAAAATAAAGGAACAAGAAGACACGTATACCAAGCATGCACTACTCGTGTCAATTATCACGAGGACCTTCGTGTTGAAAGCAGTTTGCAATTACCGTCACTATTCCCGTCACCACAATACAATACAATAGCAGCACATGAATAAACCTTTTGCAGAGGGTCTGTCTCCTTAGAGCAAAATGGGAAGCCCTACAGCAAGCCCTACAGCAGGCCAAGCTATTGCATGGAAGGAAATATAAGGTAAAAACTGCTTTCATTTTATAATTTTTATCTTTGTATTTGCATTTCAGCTTGACATTTTTTATATCGATTAACAGAGTTCAAGATAATATATAATTGCTTCGATATATATATATATGGTTTTGTCAAATCTTTCATAAATATTTTGCACTATGTTCTTTTAGGAAAAATTCTTCCATTTCTGATGGGCAAATCTTTCAATTTCTAAAAGGAAAATATATATTTTTCCTGTTACTGGCCAAGCCCAAGCTCAATCAGGGACCACAACAACTTTTCAGTGTTAAATCCTCAGAGAAACTCTGTGAAAATCTCATGAGCCCAAATCTCTCAAGTAGGATATTAGAGTAGCAGAAGAGCACCATAGTTGACAACGAATTCTATCTGTGGCTTGAGCAAATCAATGTTGTATAAATATATTGAGATGGGCACATGTACATGTTTGGACGTACAATACCTATTATACTTTTTTTTAGTACAAACTTGTTCCAACACCTTTTTTTTTTCCATGTATGCACTTAAAACTCTACCTTATTTTTCTAGGTGTGCATATGTACCAAAAACTAAATCTATTGAGATGGGAACATGTGCATGTTTGGACCTACAATACCTGTTATACCTTTTTCTAGTACAAACTTGTTCCAACACCTTTTTTGTTCCAAGTGTGCACTTGTACCAAAAACTGAATTACCAAGCAAAGTGTTCTATTTCTATGTCCTACAAGAAACTGAAATGAGACTCTTCATTATCTTAGGAACATATAAGACATAGTTTAGCTCAAGATAATCACTTGAATGCATTTGGAAATATATGGAGCCTAATCCATTCACAAGATACATGGCGTCATCACCTAACTCCGCACATATTCTTCCATCTTTTTCTTGAAACTTTTCCAATATGTTTTATGTCATAAGTCATATGTGTAGAAGCTCCACTATCAACACATCATCCAACACTTCGAACTATGTTCAAGGAAATTCATGACACCAAGGGGAAGGTAGTATCTAGTGATTCATTCACACTTCAAGCTTCTGCACTTCTTGCAAACTGCTCCTACTTGCCCTCCTCCTTGTTCCTCTCAGGACACTAAGAAGCATAGTGTTTGTTTTTGTCACACCTAAAGCACATGATATGACTCTTAGTATTTATTTCCTTCGACATGAAGAATATAATACTTCATCATTCTTTCTCTTATGATTGCTCTTGGGTCCTCCTTTCTTACCCCTTGTTCTCCTCTTGTCAACGAGGGTTAGATATAGTACATAATCCTCATTCTCATAACTAGTTGAGACTTATTGTAGTCTCATTTCCTCTCCAATGAAATCATCTTGCAATTGTTTGAAGTTGAGTAAATTCTTCCAACCATATATATCTTGGATATGAACTTACTCCATTCTTTAGTCTATTAAGAGATAATTGAAGTACATCATTCTCCTTGAATGTGTCCTCGGTTGTGCCCCGGCTACAACAATTTGATCTCTCAAATTTGATATCTTCGTGAGATAGATTGTTATTGTATGTATTTTGGTTGTGCGAGTAGAGTTGAGCTTGTTCCTCAAGAGCATCTTCCTAGATACATTCACACTCTAGTATAGGGTTCCCAAGGCATCATACATGTCTTTGGAAAAAAATATCAAAACAATAATAGGGATCTAGTGAAGGATCACTGGATATGAGGGTTAGGTGATCCTTCACCATATTTGCTTTGTGCTCATTGTCTTTATGTTATGCTTTTCCAAATATTTTCAATTTCTAAGCATTAGAACCCCCTTCTCCACAAGGTACCATAAGAGGTTATTCAAGCTCAACTTCCACAATGTATAGTTAGAGGCACCCTCCAAAAGGTGACTCTCTTGCCATATTAGAGATGGCCATTACTTCAGCTCTACTACACAATTTTCAATCTCCACACACTGTATCAACTAATGTTTTAAACCCAAGAACCCTTCTTAGGTTCATGTGATAATCATTGGAACGTATGACAATTACCACATCTCCAATGAACCAACTTCAATCTCCATTGGAACGTATGACAATTACCACATCTCCAATGAACCAACTTCAATCTCCACTCATTGGATCAACTAGGGTTTCACACCCCACAACCCTTCTTAGGTTCATGGGCTAATCGTTGGAACATATGACCATTACCACAACTCCACTGAAGAAGCTTCAATCTACACTCATTGGATCAACTAGGGTTTTCTACCCTATAACCCTTCTTAGGGTTTCACACCCCACAACCCTTCTTAGGTTCATGTGCTGAACCAACTTCAATCTCCACTCATTGGATCAACTAGGGTTTCACACCCCACAACCCTTCTTAGGTTCATGGGCTAATCGTTGGAACATATGACCATTACCACATTTCCACTGAAGAAGCTTCAATCTAAACTCATTGGATCAACTAGGGTTTTCTACCCTATAACCCTTCTTAGGGTTTCACACCCCACAACCCTTCTTAGGTTCATGTGCTAATCGTTGGAACATATGACCATTACCACATCTCCATTGAAGAAGCTTCAATCTCCATTCATTGGATCAAGTAGGGTTTCATCATGTAATGCCAATCATTTGAACATATATGCTTCAATAAGCGAAGATTGGACATACTACCCACTAAAACCCTACAAAAACTGTATACTGCCCACTAAAACTCTAGAACAACTATATACTGCCCACTAAAACCCTAGAAGATTATCTACTCCAAATAATGTTCTTTTGCATACAAAATGATGTAGAAGATTTGAAAAGATAAAAGATATGTTTTTAGTTTTTCCTAAACAATGGTAAGTAGACTAAAAAGGATGTAGAAGATTTGAAAACATAAAAGATATGTTTTTAGATTTTCTTAAACAATGGTAAGTAGACTAAAAAGTTCCTAACTTACTAAAGAGTTGAACATTAAAAGCCTCTCAACACTAATGTTAAAATCTGCAAACACATATTGCAAAAAATATATACAGATAACTCATATGTATGTTCTAAATCACTTCACTACTATTAAGTAGCAACAATGTAGTTGCTAAATCAACGTTGAAAACACAACAAAAACTCAATAGATGGATAGTTAAAACTTGTTACTGCTTTCTCATTAATTCTGAATTAAAATCTACTACAGGAAAATTATAGCAAGTTAATCGATTGCTTGCTATTAAACTACATAAATAACTTATATCCCTACTTTCTCCTTTATAGACTATGAAATACTCATTAATTCTAAATTGAAATCTACTACAGGAAAGTAGCAAGTTAATCCATTGCTTGCTATTAAACTACATAAATAACTTACATCCCTACTTTCTCCTTTATAGACTATGAAATACTCATTAATTCTGAATTGAAATCTACTACATGAAAATTGTAGCAAGTTAATCCATTGCTTTCTATTAAACCACATAAATAACTTACAGCCCTACTTTCTTTTTTATAGACTATGAAAGAGAGTAGGTACAATGAATCTCGACAAATGCAAATTCCACCCACAAATGATCTAAGGCATGTATGCTCTTAAGGAACTATACAGTGTTGTTTACTTAACTTAGAAATGGAATGTAATCTCCTAGAATTGGAATCAAAGGATAACCTTATCCTATCCTTTCTATGGTTGATGCATGCATGAACCCTCATTGTTGGATTCCTACCACCAATGATGTGTTTCCTCCTAGTATGTTATATTGATGCACCCTCATATATAGACCATCATGTTGCACATAAGTCAATGTTGTTCATATTTGTTGACATTTCCACATATGCATTATGGACCTATCTTCTATAGTAGTACAAAATTTTTCTAACAACTCTAGTTTTGAATTGTTTTTTCAGCACTCAATTTGGATGGATGGTGTCAAAATATCAAGAAACTCGAATCATCCTTTCTCTCTCTTGATTTCCTTCATGTTTACAGAGAATACAATGAGAAGGAAGATGGCTTATCCAAGGAGGAACTCTCTTTGGCCTCTGGCCACTTACAATTCACTGAATTCTTTGAAAGTGACTGTGTTGGGAATGGATCGATGCAGCTCTTTTAACTATGAGCTTAGCCTACTCCTTTTGAAATATTTGATGTCTTTTTTTTCATGAGTATGGAAGGATAAGTATTTTACATGTTTTCAGATGTTTGAGGTAGACTTTGCTCTCCTCCTAGTCTCAGTTTTACGTCATTCTCACGAGTGCCTCCCTGGATAAGCCATGTATGGGTTCTTCTTGTATTCTCTAGTAGACATCTTCTGAAGTATGGATGGAGCTGGGATGTTTTCCTTTGTTTTCTTGATCTCTGTGGATTAGTTTTGGTTAGTTGACATCTCATTGTATCTTTCTGCAAGAGTCTTTGATTCAACTATAATGCTGGTGGGCAGTATCTCGTTGTGAGACTGAGATTTGCACCCTTCTCTATTGGACATGTTATGGTATTGAGAAGGTTCTCTTATGTGTTGTAATAGTTACCTTTGATTCAAATGAATACCAAGGAACAACTATTTTTCTTCTGGGAAAAAAAGAACTGTTTTTTCTTTGTACCTGCAACTATACCTTTTTATGCCATGTGTACATCTTCTTCTCCTATGCATGCACCCAAGACCAGGACACATTTTCCAAGGTACCAAGGACACATTTTCCAAGGTACCAAAAACTAGAAATTAATAGATCCTAAGTTAAAAATGAAATCTAGAATGTGAAATATTTGAAGAAAAACCCATGGTATAGGTGCAAATCTAAGTTGGTAGTCTCAAGAAAGTTCAAGATCAATAACTAGTATATAAATTGAGATGACCTTGAATATAACTTGAGATGACCATCGGCAAGACATTGTTTCGACCCTTTATTCATGCAACTAAAGGGATAGAAGTTCTCTTTGCTTTTATTTTTCCACTTGAGATCTTTCCTACCTACAATTACCCTAATAGGCTTGGGCCTTGGTTCATCGAATTATTAAATATAATAAAACAACACATTTACAACAAAACTATGATGAACCAGTTTCTAGGTTGCAATTCATTGTGCATATGCAACGATAGTTTTATTAACTTTTTATCATGATTGTCAAGGCTAGGAGTGAGCTATACTAATGGGATGTGAAGCACAATAGTCACAAAATAACAAGAATTTTCACTTTATATGTTGTGCGTTACCTACAATTGCCTTTGTATTTACTATATCGGAGTTGTGGGAGATTATGATATTGTAGATGATTCCATAGCTTTCTTGATTGGTATTGGTCTTTATTCTAATTCCAATTTCCAAAAGTTGTATAATTATTGTTCCAAAGCTTAGGGTTGTTTGGGTTATCATTCTAACAATTATATTCGTATCCTTACGAGAAACTATAAGGTATTACATAATTATGTTGGTATCCTTATGAAAAACTATAAGGTATTCCATGTCAATTTGGTCTAGTCCAAGTGGTTATGGTTGGATTGCTATCTTACCCACCTGTACTCAGGTGGTTGTGGTTGGATTTCTATCTTACCCACTTAGGTTCTAAGGTTCTATTTTTATAAGGGACATGTTAAGTTCATAATCAATATATTGTTTTATTGGCTTTGACCCTTCCTATTGAATTGGCCTTATGCCTTTAGGAATCTAAGGTTTACCCTGGGAAATCCTTGAACCCCAATGGTTTGGGGTTCCTTGAGATGCAATGGTGTGCATTAGGTGTCTTGAGACAATTACTTTATTTTTTTTTGGTTCATTTTTATCGCTAACTCTTCGAAAAAATTGAGAGTTCTATCAAATATCATATGTTTGAAGCAGTATCTAGTCCAATCAAAGTATCGATGGACATGTGGCTTTTAGGTAAAAATACTATAAGGTATTCCACACTACTCCCACCTCTTCTTAATTGGAAATCCATTCAAAATAGAGTCTATTTATTCTTATGTGTATGTTATTTATATTATCAATGTGCATGTGTGTGCCTTTCTTATTCTTATGCGTATGCTATTGTCATATATTATCAATGTGTATGCATGTGCCTTTCTTGTACTTTTTCAAACTCACAAGAAAAAGTTGGAAGACTTAGAAGATATATAAATAAAGTATATATCTTTATTTATATATAGATATATGAATAAATAAGGTATCTTTATTTATTTATATAGATATATAAATAAATAAGATATATAAATAAAGTATATATCTTTATTTATGAAAAACTATAAGGTATTCCATGTCAATTTGGTCTATTCCAAGTGGTTATGGTTGGATTGCTATCTTACCCACCTGTACTCAGGTGGTTGTGGTTGGATTTCTATCTTACCCACTTAGGTTCTAAGGTTCTATTTTCATAAGGGACATGTTAAGCTCATAATCAATATATTGTTTTATTGGCTTTGACCCTTCCTATTGAATTGGCCTTATGCCTTTAGGAATCTAAGGTTTACCCTGCGAAATCCTTGAACCCCAATGGTTTGGGGTTCCTTGAGATGCAATGGTGTGCATTAGGTGTCTTGAGACAATTACTTTATTTTTTTTGGGTTCATTTTTATCACTAACTCTTCGAAAAACTTGAGAGTTCTATCAAATATCATATGTTTGAAGCAGTATCTAGTCCAATCAAAGTATCGATGGACATGTGGCTTTTAGGAAAAAATACTATAAGGTATTCCACACTACTCCCACCTCTTCTTAATTGGAAATCCATTCAAAATAGAGTCTATTTATTCTTATGTGTATGTTATTTATATTATCAATGTGCATGTGTGTGCCTTTCTTATTCTTATGCGTATGCTATTGTCATATCTTATCAATGTGTATGCATGTGCCTTTCTTGTACTTTTTCAAACTCTATGCTAGTATGGAAAGCATTATGCACCTCCCAGTAGTGTATTTGAAAAGCACTTTGAATTTAGAAATTGATAGACATAGCCATCTTTATTGATGCTATCTATGGTATGGAATCATGGACTATCTAAGATGACTTATTATCTATGCATAGATCTGCAAAAATGCCATATAGAAATATTTACTCCATCCTATGCATCCCTCTGAAGTAAACACACACATATGTTGTACATTGGGTATATTTGTGTGTTGATCACCGTATTGGCTATAGACTATGAAAGAGAGTATGTACAATGAATATCGACAAATGCAAATTCCACCCAGAAATGATCTAAGGCATGTATGCTATTAAGGAACTATACCTTTATGTACATGCTTATGTACATGCACGTGCTTAATTGAATTTATACTTAAAGCCACAATTAGAAAACTACTTAGTATATTGAAACTAACACATACAATTGATTGCAGTGTTGTTTACTTAACTTAGAAATGGAATGTAATCTCCTAGAATTGGAATCAAAGGATAACCTTATCCTATCCTTTCTATGGTTGATGCATGCATGAACCCTCATTGTTGGATTCCTACAGCCATTGATGTGTTTCCTCCTAGTATGTTATATTGATGCACCCTCATCTATAGACCATCATGTTGCACATAAGTCAATGTTGTTCATATTTGTTGATATTTCCACATATGCATTATGGACCTATCTTCTATAGTAGTACAAACGTTTTCTAACAACTCTAGTTTTGAATTGTTTTTTCAGCACTCAATTTGGATGGATGGTGTTAAAATATCAAAAAACTTGAATCATCCTTTCTCTCTCTTGATTTCCTTCATGTTTACATAGAATACAATGAGAAGGAAGATGGCTTATCCAAGGAGGAACTCTCTTTGGCATCTGGCCACTTACAATTCACTGAATTCTTTGAAGGTAAGTGTGTTGGGAATGAATCGATGCAGCTCTTTTAACTATGATTTTAGCCTACTCCTTTTGACATCTTTGATGTCTTTTTTTTCATGAGTATGGAAGGATAAGTATTTTACATGTTTTCAGATGTTTGAGGCAGACTTTGCTCTCCTCCTAGTCTCAATTTTACGGCATTCTCACGAGTGCCTCCCTGGATAAGCCATGTATGGGTTCTTCTTGTATTCTCTAGTAGACATCTTTTGAAGTATGGATGGAGCTAGGATGTTTTCCTTTGTTTTCTTGATCTCTATGGATTAGTTTTAGTTAGTTGACATCTCATTGTATCTTTCTGCAAGAGTCTTTGATTCAACTATAATGCTGGTGGGCAGTATCTCGTTGTGAGACTGAGATTTGCACCTTTCTCTATTGGACATGTTATGGTATTGAGAAGGTTCTCTTATGTGTTGTAATAGTTACCTTTGATTCAAATGAATACCAAGGAACAACTATTTTTCTTCTGGAAAAAAAGAATTGTTTTTTCTTTGTACCTGCAACTATACCTTTTTTTTATGCCATACGGTACACCTTCTTCTCCTATGCATGCACCCAAGACAAGGACACATTTTTTAAGGTACCAAAAACTAGAAATTAATAGATCCTAAGTTAAAAATGAAATCTAGAATGTGAATGTGAAATATTTGAAGAAAAACCCATGGTATAGGTGCAAATCTAAGTTGGTAGTCTCAAGAAAGTTCAAAAAGTAGATTTGAAAAAGAGTATAGTTCAATTCTCTAATTCACTTTGCTCCCCGGTGGAGTATATAATTCCACTGGCTCTACCTTACCTGCTAACACCCAGAAAAACACAATGGACATATGAACCTACCTTCGCATACCGAAATTTGGGTCCCATCTTTCACGCGATGACCGTCGACGCATCCGCACTATCCCTCCCATAGAACTGCTTCTTCCTGGTGTAATTTATTCAATGTGAAACCGTATGGGTGCTTTACTCAATCTAGGAACTTGGTTGATTAAGGAACTCTGGGCATTTTCAATAAGGAAAGGGCAGCAACTGAGGCTTATCAGATGCAATTTCATACAAACAAGTTGGTAGTCTCAAGAAAGTTCAAGATCAATAACTAGTATATAAGTTGAGATGACCTTGAATATAACTTGAAATGACCATCAACAAGACATTGTTTCGACCCCTTATTCATGAAACTAACGGGATATAAGTTCTCTTTGCTTTTATTTTTCCACTTGAGATCTTTCCTACCTACAATTACCCTAATAGGCTTGGGTCTTGGTTCATCGAATTATTAAATATAATAAAACAACACATTTACAACAAAATTGTGATTAACCAATTTCTAGGTTGGAATTTATTGCACATCAAGAACATCGATTTGCATAACATTAAGCAAATCATTAAGTTCATTGCTTCTCTTTGGTGAGTTTTGAATCCAAGAATATACCTTGTTAGCAATTTTTTCAACATATAATAATTCTGGTATTTTTTTAGAGGCATCTGCTGCTGCTAGAGACTCACGATGAGCTACACAATGAACTGTAATAAGGTTTGGAGTGTCTTTTTTCAAATGTGAAACAAAACCATTTTCATGTCCAATCATTGCTGAAGCCCCGTCTGTAGAAACAGCTATCAAATATTTATAATGAAGGCATCTATCATTTATTAATTGATTGACACTATCATAAATCGTTTTCCCTTTTCCATCCATTACATTTTTCAGCTTCATAAATTGTGAAATGGGTGGCCCAAGACCTTTTGAATCTAAATATGTAGCATAGACAACAAGATGTTGCTCTAAGCTTCGATCGGTACTTTCATCAACCATTAATGAGAAGAAAGGACTATCCATCGTATTTTTTATCTGAACCTGTTCAAGGTGTTTTGATATGCAATAGATAAAATCATTTGCAGATTTTCTATTTGTGTATGAGGAGTACTCTTGAGACTTTGGCATATCTGGTGTTTTTGCATCTATGAGAAATTTGCATAGTTTTTCATACTTTGATAAAGATAAATCTTCTTGGCACACAAAATATGATACTTTCATGGTAGAAATAACTCTTTCCTTATTAGCATTTTCCACTTGTCTAACATGCTATGGAATTAGCTTCATATTTCTCTCTAATGCACTAATCCATCTTGCCTTAGCATCTTTATGTATTAGTGATTTTTCATGAGTAACAAGAGCATCATGTTGTAAAGTTGTACAACCATTTCCTAGACCCCATGGTCCAGTCATCCTATACTACTCACAGTAGCTACATTTCATATATATTTCATCATCCCGCCTCACATAATTCAACCAATCAAACTTATCTAACCATTCCATACGAAATTTTCTTTTTGTTTGCACTTTCATTTTCTTGTGATTATCAACCTCTTCTTCAACTTCATTTGTTTCTTCATCAGATAAACTTCCAAATATTTCATCAAATTGTTGCTGCAATTGAGTATTATAAACTTCTTCGCTTGTGTTTGAATCATTTTCAATATTGGAAGTTTGTCCTTTTTTCCATCCATACATGTCTCCAATCGTGAGTTGGATTTTTCTTTTTCCAGACATTGTAAGTTTTAACCATTAACCACCTATATACAAAAAATAGACCAAACCAAATAAATTAACTCAAACAAAACCACATAAAAAAAAGTGAGCTTCAAAAAAAAATCTATATAAACAAATAACTTATACAAAACTAATTAAGAATGATAAATTACATTATGAAATATTATAAAATTTTTAGAAAACTAGATCAATCCATTTGAATTTTTATAGCGTAGGATCCATCACCCAAGAGATTTGTATTTTAATTCCCTATCAGTGTTTTAAAAACTGGCCATACCGGTACTGAAACCGAGTGGTTCTGCCGGTTTGACCCTAAGAAAAGATAGACCAACCCTTGAACAACTTTGGTGACTAGTTTCACCAGCGAGCTGGCTGGTTTAGTACAGGACTAGTCAAACTAGATGGTTCAGTATGGAACTGGTCATACTGGTTGGTTCAACTGGTTCAACATTGATGTACATGAATATATTTTTTTCCAATTTTGTATTTTTGTGAACTGGTTTATAAACTAAGACTTTGGTTGATTGTGATCCTAGTCTTGTCTAACTCTTAGCGGATCCTGAGACCAATTTTGACTCTGGAAATTTCCGATAAATTAAACTTTGAACATTTCAAGAGAGATGTCTGAAAGGACTTTCTGAAGTTGCCAGTGATGATGCGAGGAAATCCAGGGTAAACAACATGTTAACATGTCAGATCATCTGGAGAATATGGAGAATAGGCTAGGATAGAACAATCCAAGAGTTCAACAAGCATTCTTAAAATGACAATATTTGTAGCAAGTTTCTACTATCTCTGCTTCATCTATTAGTTGATTGTGTGCCTATTTCTATTCACAAGAGTTTCTACAAGGTGCATAGCATACATATTTAATATAAGAGAAACAAAATACACGCAAAAAACAAAAGTCATGTTAAAACGTGTAGCCAATCATCCCAGTTCCATAATGAAAGCGTTGGAGGCATATATCATAAAATGAGCAGAAGTTCTGGGATAAAACCTACAACTACACTAAAAATGTGTACAACCAGCAACAAGGCAACCTATAAGCGAGGGTGTTAGTCTATGATCTCTCCTAGATTGTACACATTTTTTTAGCCACATAAGTATCAAAGGCATTTTAGTCTTGGTCAGTGGAAAAATGCTTTTGGCCTTTTTTCAGGTTATTTCAGAGCATTTGTGGAAGTTAAATTAGTGTTTTAGACAATTTTTGGTTGCATCGTGGTGAGTCGTGACCTATTAGCTTCCAATGCAATATCTTCTTAAAAAACACACTAAAGTGCTTAAGGATTCCTCCTCATTTGACTGCTACATTTGATATTGTTTTACTAACATCCACAACGGGATTAGAAAGCCTGACGCACTCTTCAAGAAGATAATGGACCCTAACAAAGACTTCTTTGGAAACAGAAGGATTCAAGCCTTTTGGGACCCAAGTTGCAGATCTTTGTATTTTTATTTTTATCAGGGAAACAACGGATCTGTGGTCGAAGAAATAAGATCAATCGAGAAACTAATAAATATGCATGCTAAAGATGTGCACCCTGGCACCTATCACAACCACGACGTAGTTCCTGTAAGTCAATGTGCCATGTATTAATGGGTCTCTGAACCATTAATGCGACGTTTGTAATCCATATGTATTAATGGGTCTCTGAACCATTATAATGGTACGTTTGCACTCATAGTACTCGGTGAAGAACCATAACCTAAATATTAACTAAAAATATTTCATTTAATTAAAAACTTAGAGACTTTTACACTGAGCACTGGATGTGTGGTATTGTTATTAATAATTAGGATGTAGAGTTTTAATATTTTTTCTCATTTTCATTTAGATGATGATATCTAAGGTATCGGTATAAAAATGAATATGGCATGTAGAGTAAATAACAGAACAATAAAATTATTAAAAAGTTAATATGTTATTTACAAAAATTGAATTTAAAAAAATAATAATAAACATACTATTTATAAAAATTAAATTTAGATAAAAATAGTATAATAACAATCACTCTTTTAATTTAAACTAAATTTTATTGATTTTATATATATATATATAGATTCTTGATTAAAGCTTATATTAATACAATATCATCATTATTCTAAAATTGATTAGTTTTTTTTTCACAAAAAAATTTCTTCCTATTCTTTAAAATCAAGGAAAGGTTATATCAGTCATCAATGAACAATTCTTGAAAAACCCTTAATTTCAGTTTGCTTCAAATAATACTTTATACAGCCTTTCTTCAGTTCTTACAATTTACTATATCTGCTTATCAAAAAAAAGTCTAGAACCATAAAAAATTACATAAACTCCTTAAAGTAAAAATCATCTTAGAAAGTCATGGCACCTTCCATGATTCTTGAATTCTCCTTGATCCAAAGTTTAGGGACATAGCTTAGAGTATCAACCGTATCATTAAATCTTATGGAAATATGACTTAAAAACACTCTTTAAATGCCCTTCTAAGAATTTGAATTTTCTGAGACCAGTGTTTGAGTAACATCAAACCATTAGCTAATTAGTAATTAAATTTAATTACATGAAATTTATTATTTAAAATTTGTTTTATGTCTATTTTGAAGTATTAATCGGCATTAATATAATATAATTGGTTGATATTTTTTAATAACTAATAATGAGAAAGTGGTCTCATGCCAGCAACATTCAAAATGTTAATTAATTGATAATTTAAGATTCAGATTGACTCTAAGTAAGAAATCAGTTTGAAAATGATTAATTAACAGACAATTCTCAATCTCTTATATGAAAACTTTCATATTATTTTAATTTCAGTTTCTGATTTGATGAGTGTTGTTGGTTTCTTTCTTTGATTGATTGTAATTTGTGAGCTGCTCCTCTGCTCCAAAGTTAACTGTCTACCTAGATGTCAAAGTACACCGCCAGCCAGGTCAGTAAAGTAAAGGGAAAGGGCATGATGTTGCAGTTGTTGCTGGAGCTCTGCTATCACTGAGTGATGGCGAACAATGGCTGACAGTGTGACAGAGGTACCCAGCCCACATTACGAGAATTGGGATCTGGAATGGAATCGATCATATAAAGCAGCTGAGAAAAAGCATTTAATGACAGGCCTACATGTTATTAGATTAATGGGTAGATTATTGGGTGTTCACAGTCACTCAACAACTCTATAACGATATCCTTCATAACTGCCTTAAGGGGGGGATTTAATGCTAATAATGGCATTAATGTAAGGTATTCACGAGGGATAACACATAAGGCAAATGTGTACCTGTCCCTCTATAGATTTGAATTACCTTCATAACACAAATTATGAGTTCGAATCCAAGGAAATAAAGGCTTCGAGCTTTAACTTTCACTAAGAGCCCAGTGCCCTGAATTAACATTCACCTGAGTAACATTTTTTGTAGTTATTTTGATTTAATTCAAAAGCAGCCGTTAAGAAATAAATAAAGAATCACCAGATATAGGCACTAGCAAGAAATCACAAAGAGATCGACGAATTTATAATAGCAGGGGTGCGGAGCTGAGCCCACGAATATATCTGATATTATTAAATGAATAAATGAAAAAAAAAAACTGGAAATTATGATATTCAGCTCGGGTCCAGATTAAAAAACCAAAATTCATGAATTTCCTTTGATTCAAAATGAAGGCCTCTCTTTCATTACAGTACCAGACCTACTTAGGGAAAAACCTCCCCATTGTTTAAAAAAAAAAAAAACATAACACAAGAACCTATTGGTATCCTCACGAGCCAGGCACAGAGATTGCTTGGTGCTTACCCATAAGGAGGAGACTTTACAAACAGCTGGTTCACCCTTGCCTATAAGAGTTTCTCTGACCTGCATGTAAGACATATTGAATGTTAGAAAACATCCCATAAGTAAGGTTGAACAAGATTTTTTTTTAAAGGAATTAATGATGTACCTGTTCGACCTTCAAGGGCATGCTGGTGCCACCATTGCAAGAATTACAGTTAGCTGCAGTTTTCATGACAAGCCTCAGCAGAGCCAAATTTTTCCATGAGGCTAACCTAAAATTTATACTTTTTCGCCTTACAACTAGGGAAGGGAAGGAAAATTTTCTAGCAGCCGAAATGCAAAAGGAGTTGCAGAGCAACCTCCTCCTTCACCTTTATGTTCCTAGAAAACAATCATTTTTCCACACAATCGAATTAAAAGTCTAGGGTTCTGAGTTGTGGCCTTCATTGTCATCATGGGGCCAGAGAGACACTCGTTTCTACAAGATTACACGCCTCCGGCCTCCCTTATTTCGAGTCTCGACGCATGGAAAGCAATAAGTGTTGGTAGTTGGATGATGGATCAACACTTTAAGATCCAACTACGATCATTATATGAGACACAGACACTTACGACTCAGACTACAACTGCAACTTGCAAGTACCTACAGGCTACAGGCTACTAGGCAGCTAGGCTACAGCCTACTACCATAGATTTTGACGTGTGCTTAATACGACTGTACGTCAGTTTGACGGTTTGAAAATTTCGGAGGACGTCTGCATTGACGTGTTAAAAAAATTTGCACCCGTCAAATACGGGTAAAAATGAAAAAAACGTCAAATGCTGACGAGTGCAAATTTTTCATTTTTACCCGTATTTGACGGGTGCAAATTTTTTTAACACATCAATGCTGACGTCCTCCGAAATTTTCGAACCGTCAAACTGACATCCAGTCGTATTAAGCACACATCAAAATCTATGGTAGTAGGCTATAGCCTAGCTGCCTAGTAGCCTGTAGCCTGTAGGTACTTGCAAGTTGCAGTTGCAGTCTGAGTCGTAAGTGTCTGTGTCTCATATAATGATCGTAGTTGGATCTTAAAGTGCTGATCCATCATCCAAATACCAACACTTATTGCTTTCCATGCGTCGAGACTCGAAATAAGGGAGGCCGGAGGCGTGTAATCTTGTAGAAATGAGTGTCTCTCTGGCCCCATGATGACCATGAAGGCCACAGCTCAGAACCCTAGACTTTTAATTCGATTGTGTGGAAAAATGATTGTTTTCTAGGAACATAAAGGTGAAGGAGGAGGTTGCTCTGCAACTCCTTTTGCATTTCGGCTGCTAGAAAATTTTCCTTCCCTTCCTTGGTTATAAGGCGAAAAAGTATAAATTTTAGGTTAGCACCATGGAAAAATTTGGCTCTGCTGAGGCTTGTCATGAAAACTGCAGCTAACTGTAATTCTTGCAATGGTGGCACCAGCATGCCCTTGAAGGTCGAACAAGTACATCATTAATTCCTTTAAAAAAAAAATCTTGTTCAACCTTAGTTATGGGATGTTTTCTAACATTCAGTATGTCTTACATACAGGTCAGAGAAACTCTTATAGCCTTCATGACCCATGTGGAAGACCAATGTTATGATATGTGGAAGGTATGATATGGAGCCACTTATCATCATTTATGGTACAATCATCCAATATCTTTCTTGTTAATGATTATGATATTGATATTTCACATCAAAATTACTTCCTCTTCACCATGTTTTGATTCCAATACCTTTTTGTTAATGATTAAAGGTGTTAATGATTATGACATTGAGATTTCACATCAAAATTACTTCCTCTTCACCATGTTTTGATTCCAACACCTTTTTTTAGTAAGTCTACTTGAAAGACCAACCATCAAGTTGGTGACCTTTTCATGGTTTTAATTAAATTATACAATTAATTCAATGTGTATTAAAAGTTAATTTCAAAGTTTGTCATTTTTTAAATTACAAAGTTAAACAAAGTTTGGAATGAGGAAATATATACTATCCATTTTAAATCAATGTCCAATATCTCCACCGTGATATGTACATTCTTTTGTGTAATACCATACTCTATGTATATTGGCACTAGAGTAGTTAAGTTGAAAGCATGTAAATATTACATCTTGAGTTCATGTTTAAGGTGGAAGTCTATAAATACTACATGAGTTCAGAGTTAAGTTGGAAGTCTATAGGTTTTACTTTTTTTTTGTAATTCAAGTATTCACATTATATTAAAACAGAAAGTCCTTACAAAACAGGTGATATAGTCATCGAAACACACTAATCATCCGCCCTAAAAAAAAGATACCCATACCCCCCAAATTACATCTTCCATAAGAGAGATCATCAAAACTTCCCAAACCCACAGACTCAAAATCCATAAACCCAGACTTACTGCTGCATGAAACATTAAAAAACTAGTCCACCACCCCATCATTATAGACAAACAAAACCCATAGACTCAGACTCCATAAGCCCATAATTACCAATACATGAGCTAGTAAAACATCCAATCCATCAGCCCAACTATATAGACACAAAAAACCCCGTCCAACTTTAAAATCCAGCAGGGACAACATACTGGCAGCATGCCAAACTTCTACGGGCATCATTGCTTCACAGACTTCACAGTTCAGTTAATTAAATAACCTGTTGCTTTACAGAGAACCAGAAAAGATAAAAAAATAAAACCTTTAGAATCAGGTTGCTCCCCGTCCAGTGAATCGCATAAACATAAAGGACATTTAAACATATTTGTAAAACCCGAAATCCCATCAAAATTGATAAGAGTAGATGTAGACAAAGTTCATAGGGCAGACCACGCTCCGCGACAATCTTCTTATAATAAGATATAAGACAAGTCCTGACCACCGCCATGATTAGTACTCGGGAAATCAGACTTCACAACTTCAGGATTAGAAGAAGGTGAGAATTGAAAACCCAAACAAGAAATCAGAAAATCCACTTTGGCCTCGACCCACTGGATCGAGACTGATATGGAAGCCTTCCATGGGTCCATAGATGAACCACCCGAATCCTCAGAGTGATGGTCCCAGGTAGCCCAACCAACCAGTTTTTTCATAACCCAAAACAAAGCTACCATTTTTTCATATAATTTCACTCGACCCATTGTGTGACCAGGGTCCAAAACCACTCAAGCTTTTTGCATTCCTCCTTCATTTTCTGATTATCAAGTTCTTCCCATAAACTTTTCTCAGTGGCATCAATACGATTCTGATATCTTGTGGTAATTCCAGTTCAAACATGCAGGATTCCCATAACGCTTTTCGTTGAGCATGGGAAGCCAATTCATGGAAATTCGGTTGAGCACTCGACCTCTTGCCTTTGCTTTTGTCCCCCACCATGGCTAACCAGATAATACCCTTTTTCACTCTTAGAAAAATAAGACAGAAAACAAGATATAAGACACACAACGTCCCTCTGTTGTTTATCTCGTCACCCCGCATCCTGTTATATAGCCAAAACCCGAGCCTCGTCATGATGATCATATTCCACAAAATGATCGCAACAATCCCATCCTTGGATCGCGGATCGATCTTATCATTAACACACATCACCTTACCTCCTACGGTCATAATAAAAATACGTACCTTCCACTGTCGAAAGCACGAGAACATATTCACAGGCCATCGTATATTAATACATCGCCTGGTCATAACATCGAATCAAATATTGCGTCCAGTAGGCGCCACATGCTGGAGAGATTTCATGCCAGCGTTGTAGCTATTTCGACCCTCCATCTGGATACAAGTACTGTCTTTCTTAATTAAATATTTACACAGGTCTGGAATCATGTTCCAGTGCTTTGGTCTGACCGTTTTACACGTACACACCCCCAAGTTGGCCAAACTATCCACTACTTTATTACCATTTTGCCTTACATGTGAGAAGAAAACCGCGGTTCCATTAATGAGAATGGTACGGAGGGACTCGACACGAATTTTCAGACGCCAAGATGAAGACACCTTAGCACTTTGAGAACTGCAACACATGTAAGGCGAAATGGTAATAAAGTAGTGGATAGTTTGGCCAACTTGGGGGTGTGTATGTGTAAGACAGTCAGAGCAAAGGACTGGAACATGATGCCAGATTTGAAGGATCAAGACCAATGTAAAGATTTAATTAAGAATCTATAGGTCCTACTTATTTCATAAAGAGGAGTTTAATTTTATCAATATATACCCCAAACAACTGGGGAATGAGATTGAGATTTTTAATTTATATTGCAACGTTATATTTTAATTATTGTCATACAAAATTGTTAACATTATATTTTAATTATTATTATACAAAATTGTTTTGTAGGTCAAACAACGTTCAAATGTTCTTTATAATTGATTGACTTTGGCTATCAAATTCTTCATACGAAGGTTGTTCTTTATAATTGATTGACTTTGGCTATCAAATTCTTCTTTTTTTTCAGAGGAAAAAATACCAGTCTTTGTTATTCATATGAATCAAAAGACATCTTTTACAATATCAGTATGATGATTTCCTGTTTCCATGACCATACATCTACCAAATTAGATATCAATACAGAGCAGCAAATATATCATATACAGATCTGCGATATAATTGCCAGATCCCAGTAACCAACAGCAACAAATATAATTGACATAAAACGCGGCAAATGCAAATGAAAAAGTCTAATCATAGCAGACTTTTCTCATCATCCCTGATATACAGGTCAGAAAATACTGATAGATATCGAAGATGAACTTCAGACATACAAAATCAGAGCAATGCATACTGGCAGGAAGGACTCTACATTGAACAGCAAGAAGTAATCCATCAATAGCAGAAACCAAGCTGAAATAAAAGAGATATTCAGCTACTCTAAAAGAGATTTAAAATTCCTTGATTTACAATCAATCCATCCAAAGATTATGAGAAAGATACAAGGCCCATATCCAACTTCATGCCTTGTTGGGAGAGTGCATCTGCCTGCATGTTATGCTCACGATATGTATGTCTAAAGGTCATCGGCGGGGCCTTTTGAAGCAAAAGTCTAATGTCGTGACACCAGTGCATCAGAGAAGGAAATCAAGTGCAGAATTTCTGTTTAGCCATGAGATAATAACCAGAGAATCCCCATAAATCAGCTGTATAGGAATACCCATCAGAAAACTGACTCTAAGAATTGCCCAGCAAGCCAATAACTCTGCTCTACTATTCGAGCTTCTACCACAGCCCATGGAAAAACTGAAGAAATGATAATCATTGATATAAATCACATAACCTGATCCTCCAATATAATCTGCTGCAGCACCATCAAAATATCCACATGGAAAATATTTAAATGGGTCTGGCCCAATAATGCGAGATTTGTGAAATTTCATAGGCACAGGGAAAGTATTTTGCAGGTCTTCAATTCTAGCAATCAAAGCTGAGAGGGAAGGCTTTTTATTTTCAAAAAGGCTGAAGTTTCGAGTGGTCCATATTCCCCAAAAAATAAACAGAGGCAGGTAGAAATAAAGGGCAGATTTCAAAGTACTAGAGAACCAACAATCCAAAAAGGAGTGTACAGAGCTGTAGATGGGGACAGAGCATCTGAATTTTTCCTCAAAATAAGAGTATAAACAGGCAGAGAAAGGACAACAGAAAAATAAATGTTGAATATCTTCCAGGTTATTTTCACAGAGAATACAACGACTGGGTCCATTGTATCCTCTAGTTTGCAATTGATCCCAAGTTAATATCTTTTGAAATATCATTAACCAGGTAAAACATTTTATTTTCAGAGGGATAGTCAACGTCCACAGAATTTTCAAAACCTTGTCATTTAGTTCCCAACAGCAATTTGAAATAATGCAAGAATAACCTTCAGCAGCAGATAAAGGCCCAATATACTTATGATGAGTCCAAATTAGGGAATCAATTTGATCAGAGAACTGAATACGACCAAATTCCAGATCCCTTACATAATTTTCCCATATAGACTTCCACTCACTAATAAGATCAAGATTGTCTGCAGAGAACCAGTAACCTTTGGCATTTGGAGTATGATTGCGAGCCTGAGCTAAGGAACAAATGCCATAATCCTCTAAATATTCTCTCAATCCTCTAGGCAGAGTAAAAGAGGATCCCATACCCACGATAGGATCAGCACCCAGGCAAATGGATTCACCATTACCAACTTGCCAGGTAATTCCTTTGCCAATCCATTTTAAGGTAGCAATGAAGCCCTTCCAGATAATTGAGGCATTGTAATAATTGAAATTCTTATCCCTGAACCATAAATGAAAAGGCTTATTTTTCATATATTTTGTGGTAATCAGAAGATTCCAGATGCCTTTGCTGTTGACTGCCATCCAAAAAGATTTCATTCTCAAAGAAAGACTGAAACTAGGGAGGTGCTTAATACCCCAGCCTCCGTGGGAAGTGGGCCGAGCCAAAAGATTCCAATCCACAAGATGAAATTTTTTAGTCTTATCAGAAGATCCCCATAAAAAGGAAAAAATCAATTTTCTGAGCTTATCAAGAATAGAAGATGGAATCGGGACCAAAGCCATCCAGTAGACATGCATGCTAGAAAGAACAACACGGATAAGTATAAGCCTACCTCCCATGGAAAGAAACCTGTTTGTCCAATGAGAAATTTTCTTTTCAAATTTCCATACCATCTAGAGCCAGTCTTTAACTAGGTAGCAATTTGGTTTCAAGAAATATCCCAGATAAGTAAACCCCTTCCGAAAATCTTCAGACCTATAAGGAAGGATACCTGTAATTCTCTGGAGAATTGCCTCATCAATACCTTTTTGTAGAAAACAAGATTTTTTCACATTAATACTCATGCCTGAGGCCTCACAGAATATTTCCAGAATACCTTTGAAAGTCAGCCATTCTTCAACAGAACCCAATCCAAATAGAATCACATCATCTACAAATAGTAGATGGGTGAGGGAGAGCTTTGTTGAGATTTTTATGCCTTTTACCTTCCCATTCCGTTTAGCATCCTCAATCAAGAGACTAAACCCTTCTATAACCAGAATGAATAAAAGCGGAGATAAAGGGCAGCCCTGCCTTAGACCCCGCGAAGCAGGGAAAAAAGAGGAAGACGAGCCATTGATTAGAACAACAAAAATGGCTGAAGTAATGCAACCCAGGATCCAATTAACTCCAATAAGGGGAACCCCAATTTGAATAAGTAATAGACGAATGAAGGTCCAATTAACTCTGTCAAAAGCTTTAGATAAATCCAGCTTGAGGATGAGGGCACATTTATTTTTGGAATTGACTGAGTGCAAGACTTCCTGAGTAATAGCAATGGGTTCCTGGATCAACCGATTTTTAAGAAAGCCAAATTGTTGAGGAGAGATGGAAGCATCCAAAAAAGGTTTAAGCCTCATAGCTGTAGCTTTGGAGATCAGTTTATAGCAGAGATTACAGAGGGAGATGGGTCGATAGTCGGCAAAAGAGACAGGCAGATCTGTCTTGGGGATAGGAACAAGAAAAGTAGAATTGAGAGCCGGAGCCACTCTTCCTAAGGTTCTGGCTGATTCCACCACATTGACAAGGAGAGGACCCAAAAGATCAAAAAAGAACAAAAAGAACTCGACTGGCCAACCATCCAGCCCAGGAGCTTTATCTTTTTTAAATAATTTAAGAGCCCTTTCTACTTCCTGAATAGTAACAGGTCTAGAAAAGGAATCATTATCCTCCAAGCTGATAAAAGTGGGAAAGAGACGAATTACCTTCAGCTGAGATTCCAGATTTGTCATCTTATCATCTTCAAACATCGTCTTGAAATGTTTTATACCCAGGGCTTTTAGACTTTGATCATCAGAAATCCAAGTACCCATCTCATCTTTTAGACTCCGGATAGCATTTTGATTTTTTCTAGCTGTAGCCACAGCATGAAAATACTTGGTATTTGCATCCCCCTTTTGAGCCCATGTAATTCTGCTTTTAAGTCTTGCAGAAGAAATTTCATGATCATACAATTTTTGTAGAGCTGCTTTTAGAGAGCACAGCTTAAGATGCTGTTCATGGTTGAGTATAGCTGACTCAGATGAATGTAGAAGAGAGCTAATTTCCTCTTCCAAAGTAGCAGACTTATCCTTCATTTTTAAAGCTTCAGATTTAGTCCAAGTTTTAACCTTATCTTTTAGGATGCAGAGTCTGTAGCAGAGATCATTCATGGCATCCTAAGAGGGGTCCGGTTGAATATGAGACCATTCAGAGCGAACCATTTGAACAAAATATTCATTATCTAACCAAGTATGATTAAATTTGAATGGATAAGCTCTAAGATTTTGTTGGCCTATCCATTCCAAGACAATAGGAAAGTGGTCAGATATCCCACTTCTGTGTACCCAAGCTCTATACTTTGGCAGAGAGCTAATCAACTGTTTCGACAACAAAAAACGATCCAGTCTTTTAGAAATACCTTCTTCCCCCATCCTCCCATTCCTCCAAGTCGGACCCGCACAGGGAGGAGCAACATCCACTAACTTGTGTTCAGAGAAAAGACTCGAAAAAAAAGGACCCAATGGATCTGAAAGGGCTTTAGATCCCCAGATTTATGAAGCATTCAAAGTAAGATTTAGATCCCTTGCTAAGATGAGATTAGGCAGAGAAAGAAGACCGCCCGAAGCTGCAGCTTCCCAGAAAGAAACACGATTAAGATAGGGACCATAGCAGTTTATAATAGAGAGGTTTAGGGAATGCTTTGCATTTAATGATTTTAGGATTCCATCCAGAGAGAATGCCTCCAGAGAGGCCATTAGAACTAAGAGCACAAAACTCCCAGCCCGGGCAAAGCTTAGAAAATGCATATAAAGCAGGATAAGGACTAGTCATAGTTTCTTGCAAAAGGACAACATCAGGAGAGAGAGATGACAGTAGATGACGGAGGATTTTTTGCTTGGCCAGACTCCCTAGGCCACGAATATTCAGAGAAAGGATGCGCATTAGGAAACTGAAGAGTCAGGGGTCGAAGCTCTAAGGACCCGGTGGGAGGGTGAAGAATGTGTATGCTCTGCAGCTTTTAATCTCTTAGATAGAGGAGTGTAAGGAGCCTGGAGTGAATCAGATGTTTCATGGGGGGGCTTAGATGATTTTTTCTTCCGCCTAATAGTAACATTCTCAAAGCGGATTGAATCTAGGGGAAGAACCGAGGGGGAGAGAGGTGTCTTATCAGAGAAAATACTTAAAGATTTTTTCAAAGAAGGATCGGCAAAGGAAGTAGAAACTGCAGGGCTAATAGGGGGCGAACCAGAAGATTGGGGCCTAGTCTGTCCAGATGTGGAAAGAGGGGGGAAGTCAGCCTCAGTAAACAGAGGTACAGGGGAGATTTCTGATGAAGGGGTAAAGGGGGAACAGTAATATATAGGGCATCATTAGAAGCTCCGAAGTGTATTGGAGGTGAGGGGGGACAAGGAACAATGGTAGAAAGGGAATGCTCCTGAATCAATGAGTCAGAGAAAGGAGGATCCAACCGGTTAGGCTCCTTAGGGGGAGGAAGGGAGGGAGTGAAATCAGAGGGCAAAGGAGCTTTTTTGCTACTAATCACTGAGTCAATAATATCCAGGTCGAGATCTGATACTTCCCCAAATAGAGAAATAGCATTTTTTAACTGACCAGGAGAGGAGACATTTTGCACCGGAGTAGAACAATCCTTTGAGGGAGATAAAATAGGGGATTTAATAAATGAATCAGTTAATGATCGCTTGATAACCCCTCTACGGAAGGAAGGACAGTCACGGCGTAAATGGCCAGTCTCTCTGCATATACTGCACCTAAAGGGAATACCCTGAAAATCCAGGCGTTGAATAAACAAACGTTCATTACAGAGAATCTCTACTTCAGCTGGGAGGCCTTTAGTGATATCAAGTTCAACAAGAATTTTTGCCTTCCTTTTATCAAATGTTTGCATAAAATCATCCTCAAGAGCTACAAACCGGCCTATAGTGTTTCCAACTCCTTCCAATAGAGAACGATTCCAGAGCGGGAAAGGAAGACCAGGGAGGATAGCCCATAGATGGCGTTTTTTTACTCTTTCTCTCACTGGGTCGAAGTTTACATGCCATCGATCAAGCACTAAAGAACCATTGCCAACTCTCCAAAGACGACTTAATATCTCAGAGGCATGTGAATCCTCTAAGAAGACAAAAAATATCCATCCCCGAACCAACAGGCTGATAGAAGGAACATAGGTTAGAAAATGTTTCCAATATTCAGATGCCCAAGAAACCCAGTCTTTTTTCTCCTTGGAAGCATATTCCAGCCTACCTATTAATGCCCGACGACTCAAAGCTTCCACCCTATCCATATAAATATCCCGACCAACCACATAGCGTAGTTTCCCTTCCAAAATTTTGTATGCCTTTGCCTTCCTTCGCCTTTGAAATCGGGTAGGGCCATGGTCCAAACTAGGGTCAGGAGACCCATCATGGGTCTCCATCATTAGAACCAAGAGGAAAACTGCCCAGAAAAAACGGACCCCAAAACTGATCAAATAACTCAATCAAATAGCAGACCACTGGATCAAACCCCGGGCTTAGGGAAAAGGAAATAAAAGGATTTTATACAATACAATCCAGAAATCCAAACCAGTCCAAATATAGATCAGCACCTCAAACTAATCAGACATTACAATTTAGTAATCAGAGGGAAAGGGATGAAAAAATAGATCAGATAACCATATCGACATCAAAGATATAATATCTATAGTGGACAATCAAATCTTGATAATGCCGAAATAATATCCAAACCAAATCCTGGTAAATAGGGAAGAACCGACAGATAAAAAACCGGCCAATATAGTCAAGACTATAACAAGTTAGACCATACCATCAAAGCAGGAGGCATCTAAAATCATAATGACAACAATGATCAGCCAATAGGGGCTTTGTAAATAATGCTGAATATAATCCCGAATCACATAAAATTCAAACAACACAGATCGGGATGAGCATCATAAAATATCAGCACAGAAAATGCACATATAATAGACTGGCGAGCTTCCAAGTGAAACTTTTACAAATGCAGATCATATAAACCAGAACGCATACTCAAATACCTTCAAAATGACATCCAACTATATAGCCTCAATTTTAGTCCGGCTCACCCAAAAATAGAAGAGATACAATCAATCCCCAGGAAAATCGAATATAATCCAGGATAATCAAACATGGAGCCGAAGAATGCCTAAACCCTAATAGCACAACAGCATTGCTACCAAGAGCAAAAAAAAAAAAAAAACAGGGGATAACCCCAACCCATCGACATCCAAGATATAATATCTATAGTGGACAATCAAATCCTGATAATGCCGAAATAATATCCAAACTAAATCCCGGTAAATAGGGCAGAACCGACAGATAAAAAATACAGTCCAATATACTCAAGACTATAACAATTTAGACCATACCATCAAAGCAGGAGGCATCTAAATACAATACGACAACAATGATAAGCCAATAGAGGGCTCTGTATATAATGCTGAATATAATCCCGAATCACATAAAACTCAAACAACGCAGATCGGAATGAGCATCATAAATTACCAGCACAGAAGATTCACAAATAATAGACTGGCGAGCTTCCAAGTGAAACTTATACAGATGCAGATCATATAAATAAACCAGAATGCATTCTCGAATACCCTCAAACTGACATCCAAATATACAGCCTCAAGTTCAGTCCGGCTCACCCAAAAATAGAAGAGATACTATCAAGCCCCAGGAAAATCGAATATAATCCAGGATAATCAAACAAGGAGCCGAAGAGGGCCTAAACCCTAACAACAAAACAACAATGCTACCGAGAGCAAATATCAGGGGATAACCCAAGAGCACGCAGGGTAAAGCGCAGTCGCTAACAATCACAAAAACAGGCTCTTCACTAATCCAAAGATTCAACAAATAAAAACTGTTAATAGGGCGCAAACCCTAACAGCGCAATAAACACAAAGAATCTGAATCTAATTCAAAGAAAGATGTAGTTACCCTTTTAAAAGTAGAGAAGTCGATTAGGGCGCTTGCCTTGAAAAACATCTGCAAATACCGTAGCAGACAAGGGACTAAGCTCAAGGTCTATACACAAAGGTTTTTTCCAACCCAAAGCAACACTTGGGCATTATAAAAAAAAACCCACAGCCGGAAAGTATATCCAGGCCCCAGTCAGTGACCGAATAGGAGACAGAGAGAAAAATCACAGCGTTCAAGGACAGACAGATGCAAAACTCAAACCAATACCGACTAAACATGAACAAGAAAAACTTCCTACTTATTTTTAACTGGTTGGTACTAGTCCTCGATTATGAGGAGGGACTCCAGTCACCGGTAACGGCCAACATAGTCATGCAAACCATCAAACCCTCAGACAATATCGGCAAAAACAGAAGCCAAGTACTCCCGTATCCCCAGACAAACCCTAGCAGAAAAGTGACGAAAAATCGGCCGAGCAAAAACCAACAAAGACTCCAAACAAAACAAAAACACAAACAGGAAAACAGAAGCCATATCATAAGAGGGCTATCAAAAAAATACCAGTAGAAGGAGCGGCCATAACCATGAAAGCTTTCGAAAACCTGCGCCATCCTTCCTTTGTCTGGAAAAAACGTCCTTCGCCCGGAAAAACTACAAACCCTCGCACTGTCTTTGCCATCGGAGCTCCCTCCTCCAACACAAGATTTGTTAAAGAGAGCAGCTATCAAATTCTTCATATGAAGGTTGATGCTATGTCTTGATTTTGAAATCAAGACCTTATGAAATTCTTCATATGATGAACTTCATATGAGATGCTACGGGACTTTTCCCAAATAAAAGACTTTGAAATTCCGTAAGGGTTTTGTAGTCTTTGTGGTTTCTTTTTTAAATTATTGTTATAAAGTTTATATTTTTTTATTGGACTATTAATAATTATAAATTTATTTATGTTTTAATGGACTATTAATAATTATAATTTTTTTAATGGACTATTAATACTTATAAATTAATTTAAAGATGAGGGTAAGGGAAAATTTAAAACTATAACTAATTTTTTTATGGATAGAGAGAGAGTAAAGAACATGTCCAAATTGCATTTATTGATGCTCATAAACGTCCATGAGCATAGTAAACGGATGCAAGGATTGCATTTATTGACGCTCATAAATGCAAGGATTCATATAGCACAAGTTCATAATAGCAAAAAGATGCAAGGATTTATGTAACACAAGATAAACATCTATGAACATTCATGAGCATAGCAAAAAGATGTAAGGATGTATATAGCAGGTAGAAGACACTTCTTCATGTCCATTGCATGTCATAATATTGGTGTGACATGTGGAGTTTAATGTACAAGTTCTTGGTCTTATTGTCATATGGAAGTACAAGTGGTACTATGATTTTCATCACCACTCATATGCTTGGTGCTATACTCTTTGCAATATTTTGCTTTCCCTAGATGACATTTATCCTATTTTAGAAAGAGAATAAATATCATTGGGTGGAGCATAACATTGCATGGAATTTGCATTTAGATAATGTAGGTAGATGTTGCATGACACGGGGGTCACATGACATTAAATATTTCAACTTGTACAATTAGATTCCACATGTGATGTTGATGTTATGACATATAGTGTTTGTAGAGTAATGTCACATGTTAATCTATGACATATACTTTTAACATTTGATTTTCCATAAATTTCTCTCTGCTTTATGCTATTTATTCTCATCAATAATAAATAACTTCAAGTTTTTGTGAACATGACGTGAGATAACATGAGATAGTTATGGTGCTTTATAATAAATAACTTCGAGTTTTTGTGAACATGACATGACATGAGATAGTTATGGTATTTTATAATAAATAACTTCAAGTTTTTGTTGTGAACATGACCTGAGATAGGTATAGTTATGGTGTTTAGTATGAAAGAATTAGTAATCAACAAATCTTAATGTGGAGATGGATGGAAGGCATGCATGACCTAACAACACATAAATGATGGTAGCTAATAAATGATTTTTCATGCTAGAAAGTAGTTTTTAAAGGATAATCTACCTTCTATAGCATCACAAATGTGATTAAAACACGACACATATTAATACCATAGGAATGTGAACACAATTTAATATAATACTAGAGGAAAAAGAGCATTTGGATACAATTGTGACACATATTAATACCATACGAATGCGAACACAACATAATATAATACTAGAGGAAAAAGAGCATTTGGTTACAATTGTTTTCTTTCTTGTCTTTCTTAGCAAGCCCTCATGCTTAGCTTGATAGCACAAGGCTACAGCCACTTACATTCTACACAAGGGCCAACGCATATAGTTTAGTTTATTTCTTATCTTTCTTAACAAAGCCCTCATGCTTAGCTTGATAGCACAAGGCTACAACCACTTACATTCAACACAAACCAACACATATAGTTTATTTATTTATCAGCAACATGTTGAATGATAATTCAACAAAGGCTACTACTACTTACATTCCACACCAACCAACACATATATACTTTATTTATTTATGTATTCCCAATATGGGATTGAGAATTCATTTTTTTTATTGGTAAATAGTGGGGTGTACATATATGGAAATGGAAATGAGTGCATATTGCAAAATATAGAGAAACTTAGAATATAAAATTTGAAAAAACATATTTGAGAAATTGAGTATATGATGTTACATTTACTTGGAATAATCAATTTAGAAGAATTCACATCTATAAATGGGAACAAAACATTATTGGTTTTTAAAACAATTTTTTCAGAAGGAAAAAAAATATCACCAATATCCTATCACGTTTATTCATATCACAATATCCTATCACATTTAAAATTGCATCACCAATACCCTATCACGTTTGATCATATCCTATCATGTTTATCCATATCACGTTTGACCATATCCTATCATGTTTATTCATATCATGTTTGATATAAGAGGGTTTTAAAATTGTGAAAAATCAAGTCAATATATCAATATATTGTTTCATATTAAGGATGGGTTATTCATATCATGTTTGATATAAAAGGGTTTTAAAGTTGTGAAAAATCAAGTCAATATATCAATATATTGTTTCATATTAAGGGGGGGTGAAGGTATATTTTTAATGAAATAGGTTTATAGGTATTTGGAGTGTGAAGATGCACAATGTGGCAGAGTTATAGGTATTGTAGAGGTGTCAAAGATATTGGTTGGCTTGATAAATCAATGCATGATCAACAATGTTGAAACTCTGTTTTAAAAGTAGAAATCACTAGTCAAATCATACCTTCACTCCTTCTTAAGATTGCCTAAAGCCTTTGTATGGAAAATGAGATTGAGAACTAGAGACCTAAAGGGCAAACTCTTTTTTAAAAGTAGAAATCACTAGTCAAATCATATCTTCACCCCTTGTTAAGATTGCGTAAAGCCTTTGTATGGGAAATGAGATTGAGAACTAGAGACCTAAAGTGCAGTAGAAATCACTAGTCAAATCATACCTTCACCCCTTGTTAAGATTGCGTAAAGCCTTTGTATGGGAAATGAGATTGAGAACTAGAGACCTAAAGTGCATACCTCTGTATATATTGATTGTCATAAGCACCCTTTTATCTATATCTATTTTTATATGGTTTACTTTGTTGCAAGTTGGTTCTACGAATTTCTAAAATCCTATAGCTTGATCCTAATCCTATATGTAAGGGTTTATGGTGACCACCAGTTCAAGGGGCTCTCCTACAAGCATTGATTTTTAAGTATCTTGGGATCTTTTTGAATGGGTCATTTTTGGATCCTATATGTAAGGGCTTAAGGTGACCACCAGTTCAAGGGGCTCTCCTACAAGCATTGATTTTTAAGTATCTTGGGATCTTTTTGAATGGGTCATTTTTGGATCCTATATGTAAGGGCTTAAGGTGACCACCAGTTCAAGGGGCTCTCCTACAAACGTTGATTTTTAAGTATCTTGGGATCTTTTTAAGGTGACCACCAGTTCAAGGGAGTCTCCTACAAACATTGATTTTTAAGTATTTTGGGATCTTTTTGAATGGGTCATTTTTGGATCCTATATGTAAGGGCTTAAGGTGACCACCAGTTCAAGGGAGTCTCCTACAAACATTGATTTTTAAGTATTTTGGGATCTTTTTGAATGGGTGATTTTTGGTTGGAAGAACAGGGATTTCCAAATTTTTACAACAGCAAGAAATATAATATCACCACACAACCTATATGACACCTTCACATAACCTCATGGGGATACATATACTTTCCTGTTTTTTCATTACATAGGGAGAGGAATATGATTAGCTCAATTTAATTAATCTCAACCAACCCATTGGGTTTCCCTTAAGCAGAGGATTATGATTACCTCAATTTTATTAATCTCAACCAACCCATTGGGTTTTCCTTAAGGAGAGGATTATGATTACCTCAATTTTGTTAATTTCAACCAACCCATTGGGTTTCCCATTTGGAAATATGGGTCTCAACCCTTAAATCCAAATAATTTACTTAATGCTAGATTAAATCTTAATCTTGATATATGTAAGAATAATGCAAGGATAGAGTACATGAAAGAAATGACTTAAGGATGACAATCTCTTGCATCTCTCCTGATAAGCGTGCCTTTTAGTTTAAGATCCAAATAATTTACTTAATGTTAGATCAAATCCTAATCTTGATATATGTAAGAATAATGCAATGATAGAGTACATGAAAGAAATAACTTAAGGATGACAATCTCTTGCATCTCTCCTGATAAGCATGCCTTTTAGTTTAAGTTTTTTTAAGCTTTTTTTTACTAAGGGAATTGACAACTAGGGACTGGGTTGGTACTCGCGTGACACGGGGTCCAGGGATCCATTCCCACTAGGTGTCCCACGACACCCCGCAAGCATGGGACATGGGTAATCCCGAGTGTGATTTGAAATTATGACCTCTTTTACAACATATCAAGTGAATTGCCAATGAGCCACACTTGTACGAGTAGTTTAAGCATGCCTTTTAGTTTGAATGATAATACAATATAAATGGATTATCAAGTAGATAGAGCACATTGAAGAAATGACTAATTCCTTCCTACCTTTTAGTTTAAGCATGCCTTTTAGTTTGAATGATAATACAATATAAATGGGTTATCAAGTAGATAGAGTACATTGAAGAAATGACTAATTTCCTCCTAAATGATAGTAAGAATGCCCCTAAGTGAAATTGATCCTTAGGATGACAATCAGATAGCGTACATTGAAAAAATGACTAATTTCCTCCTAAATGATAGTAAGAATGGGCCTAAGTCAAATTGACCTTTAGGATGACAATCTATTGCATCTCTCTACATAAGCATTCCTTTGAGTTTGAATGATAATAAAATATAAATGGGTTATCAAGTAGATCACTTGTGCCTTAAGCATGCCTTTGAGTTTGAAGGATAATAAACTATAAATGGGTTATCGAGTAGATCACTTGCGCCTTGTCCATTGGATGTAGTTTGGGTGGTCCTTGGAGGAATGATTGTTACCCTTCCCATCCAGGTTCAATTCTTGTAAGGGACATGATGTCCTTGTTGAGCCCTCATGTATTGTTTATGTCCTGGTTTAACTAGACATGTAATTCTGGACATACCTTGATTTTTCAGAATAGGAGGTGTTGGCATATTTCCAATTGAAAAGTAGATCAATTGCACCTTAGGATGACAATCTCTTGCATCTCTTTGGATAAGCATGCCTTTGAGTTTGAATGATAATAAACTATAAATGTGTTATCAAGTTGATCACTTGCGCCTTATTATTTGAGTTTGAAGGACTAAATATTACTGTAAAGATAATCTTTCACATAAATAAATAGAAATATATTTTTTCTTAAAATCTCCACAAGATTACAGATCTAAGGGATGAAGAGTGGCGACTTAAGGTAGCTCATTTTCTTTAGCTCAATAAATATAAATCCAAATACATAAACCCTTTCCTTAGTCAATTCATGATCATGTATTAGACTGAAGAGAGGGTGAAACTAGTACAACATCCTTGAACCCATGGCTATGTTTCTATAGTGGCATAGCCTTATGTTGGCATATCAGGGAATTTGTTTGCTTAGTTTTTTTTATTTGTAGGCTTATAAGAGTTTTTTCTTGTCTAAGTACTAGCGACGGACATAAAAATATGTATTAAAAATGCCATGAAGAAAATGGATATTTACATTATTGGGTAAAAATAGTTTCTTTTTTCTTGTTTTTATTTATTAAATTGGATAGTAAAAACAAATTGGATAGGTATATGGGGGAGGAAGGGGTTCAATAAAAATATTTTGGAATGTAATTTCAATATTTAATGAAATTTAGATATTTTTTAATGTCCCGTGAACAAATTTACTATGTCATAGCTTCCTTGCGTAAAGCTCTCATGATCAACATAATTTTATCTTTCAATATCCCAAATAAGATCCAAACTAAATGAGCCCAATCTATCTAGATCCCAAATAAGATCCAAATAAATGAGCCCACTGGATCCCATGTAAGTGAGCAACGAGGGTTGCCAAAATTGAAACTACCATGTATCTTTGTGTTAGTATTTTGATTACATTTAGTTTATAATGTTGCATTTAGAAAATAATGTGAATTTTTTATTTGGTGAGAGCGTGTAACATCCTCCTCCTCTAATCTCATGACAGAGAAAATGGATGTGGGTATTACAAAGGATAGATATCGTGTCTACTCCACAACCTTGTTCTTGGCTCCACATTCATCACAGTTGCTAGACTATATTAAGGACTTGATGTGCTATGTGTTCTATTTATTCCACCACATTAACAATACATTCTACAAAATTCATTAAAAAATATTAAAGATATTGAGGAAAACTATAAGGGATATGGAGTACTTGGAGAGGGAATAATTTAATTGATATCGACATAATCATGAAATATATTTAATTTATTTGATATCCACATAATCATGAAATATACTTACTAGATAGTTAAAAGAAATAATATAAATAATATAATAATAAGGGGTGATTGCTATAAACTCTCTGAGAATACTCATGAGAAAGTATAAGTACACATGAGTATCATCGTACTGAGATGAGATATGTTGGATATATTGAATGCATTATTTTGTATGAAGCATGGCTTTGGAGTATTTTCTTCAACCATGAGTATTTGATAGTATTGTCATAATTTATTAGCGAAATTTTGAGGTCTAAAATTGACCTCCTAAGAGATATTATAAAATTTTGTGAGTTTGTCATTTTGTGGGAAATGTATATTTATAACTCACCTTCCGAACACTACAATTTATGTAACTATGGTTAAATTAAAAGATATATAGAACTAAAATTAATATAAAAAAACACAGTCGATATGACTAGAAACATGAATACTTTTGAACACATAAATGTACTAAAATAAGGTATTCATAAAATAAAATAATTGCAATTCATGCAACTAAAATTAATTAAAAAAACATATTTGATATGCCTAAAAACATGAATATTTTAAAAACATAAATGTATTAAAATAAGGTATTTATAAAATAATTTATGTATTGAAATGACGTATTCATAAAATAAAATAAAGTAAAATATTTTAGTTTTGGAGTGTGAATCTAAATTATTTATAAAATATGACTTTTAAACTAAAATATTTTAGTTTTGAATTGTGAACTTAAATTAAACTTTTAAAATATTCATAAAATAAAATAAAATAAAACTTTTAAAGTATAAAGTATTCATAAAATAAAATAAAATGTTCAAAGTATTCATAACGTAGGCATATCTTCAAATTAAATATAAAAATATAAACCCTTGATGTAGATTAGCTTCCTCCTTTCACACTTAATCAAACACATCAAATAAAAACCCCTTACCCACCCACCACTTTCTTGTTCCACACTCATTCGTCAAATATACCGAATTAAATCTTGCAACTTAGATTGGCTTATTCTATATTTTTGTTAGGAGGGTGGAGAAATCGAATAAAAACCCCTTACCCACCCACTACTTTCTTGTTTCACACTTATTCGCCAAATATATTGAATTGAATCCTACAACTTAGATCGACTTATTCTATTTTTTTATTAGGATGGTGGAGACAACACCTAAAGTGCCCGTTCCAAATTATCTTTCCTTCTCAAAGGCAGGTGGAGATTTCATGCATAAGTGTTAATCCCCAATATATGTTATTTGGATGGAACAATTGTAAAAAAATTATTTGGGGATATGCCTTTATTGTGAGGTTGAACTTGGATCCTACTAGAATACTTCCTTTAGTGGAGTTGGTTTGAAATCCCTGATTTTATGCCATTAGTTGGGATTAATTTCATGGGAAATAATATAGTGAAAGAGGTGGAGAAATAAATATAACTCCTTCCTTTTAGTTGAGGAAGCTAAGGGGCATTGACATAGGGGAACATATCCAACTATTGGGATTGGGTCTCATTCTAGATCAAATACTTTAAAATATTTTAGTTTTGAATTGTGAACTTTCCTTTTTGTAAGCAAGAAGATTATATTAAAAAGAATCCTTCAGTACATCCAATTCAAGACTTTCAGGGCTTGGTAACCCCAGATATCAGCATGATGTTTATAGACAAACGCCACAAAAATATGTTCCCCTTAATTTATCCCTTCCCTGAACTTATACTCCCTTTTCCCCATTACAATTGTAAACATCAGTGTCTGTCACAAAAAAGCTACATCACTCACAAAAAATCTACATCACTTCGGACTTTCCCACCACTACCTAAATCATAAATAGAGACTAACAACGTAGCATAGTTTAAAAAGTAAAATCAGCTGGGACTAGAAGAGACACAGTAGACTGAACACACCCAACCCATGAAGCATCCAGAACCCGTCATTTCGGCATCTAAGGGATGCTCCGGATCGTCGAGGAACTTGAGCAAGGATTGTCGAGTCTAGAGTCATCTGCAGCAACATATTGGACCTTCGAGCCATGAACATGATAGGGAACTAGAGAACACGCACCAGACGAACTTTCACCTATAGTCGCAGTCCATGGAGTAATTCCCAGCTTCAAGGAAATGCTATCAATATTTTTATGCATCACACGGTTCTCATGAAAGTGATCTTTCGAAGCTTTGGCTGGTTCCTCATCTCCCATTGCTTTGCTTTCTCTATCCATCAAAACGTGGACAATCAGTTCCTTTGTTACCCAGTGGGTGGTAACCATCCGTTCGTATGCAGAGAGACGCATGACAATGGTACCAAGACCAGTTACCCATTCTTCTACTTCGGCTTTAATAATGTTCATGTCCATGTCCTGCACCCTATTCCATAAATCTTGTTTAACCCTCTCAATTTCCTCTCGGTTGATTGGAGCTATACGGTCACGGAAGAAACAAGCAACTTGCCTCGCTCTTAGCACTTCCCGTGAGGGATTCTTCCTTCCCCTATTGCCACCCTTCCTCCCCCCCTCACTTGCATCTTTGGTCTTGGAGCTTCCACATGTATCCTACCCTCTTGCATTTTCTCACAGCAAACCACCTCAGGAAGAGATGACTCAGACTGTCTGGAGGGTGGAGACATCGAATAAAAACCCCTTACCCACCCACTACTTTCTTGTTTCACACTTATTCGCCAAATATATTGAATTGAATCCTACAACTTAGATTGACTTATTCTAATTTTTTGTTAGGAGGGTGGAGACAACACCTAAAGTGCCCGTTCCAAATTATCTTTCCTTCTCAAAGGCAGATGGAGATTTCATGCATAAGTGTTAATCCCCAATATATGTTATTTGGATGGAACAATTGTAAAAAAATTATTTGGGGATATGCCTTTATTGTGAAGTTGAACTTGGATCCTACTAGAATACTTCCTTTAGTGGAGTTGGTTTGAAATCCCTGATTTTATGCCATTAGTTGCAATTAATTTCATGGGAAATAATATAGCGAAAGAGGTGGAGAAATAAATATAACTCCTTCCTTTTGGTTGAGGAAGTTAAGGGGCATTGAGATAGGGGAACATATCCAACTATTGGGATTGGGTCTCATTCTAGATCAAATACTTTAAAATATTTTAGTTTTGAATTGTGAACTTTCCTTTTGTAAGCAAGAAGATTATATTAAAATTAAGCCTTCAGTACATCCAAGTTAGGACTTTCAGGGCTTGGTAACCCTAGATATCAGCATGATGTTTATACACAAACGCCACAAAAATATGTTCCCCTTATTTATCCCTTCCCCGAACTTATACTCCCTTTTCCCCATTACAATTGTAAACATCAGTGTTTGTCACAAAAAAGCTACATCACTTCGGACTTTCCCACCACTACCTAAATCATAAATAGAGACTAACAACATAGCATAGTTTAAAAACTAAAATCACCTAGGACTAGAAGAGACATAGTAGACTGAACACACCCAACCCATGAAGCATCCAGAACCCGTCATTTCAATGTTTGAGGGATGCTCCGGATCGTCGAGGAACTTGAGCAAGGATCGTCGAGTCTAGAGTCATCTGCAGCAACATACTGGACCTTTGGGCCATGAACATGATAGGGAACCAGAGAACACGCACCAAACGAACTTTCACCTGCAGTCGCAGTCCATGGAGTAATTCCCAGCTTCAAGGAAATGCTATCAATATTTTTATGCATCACACGGTTCTCATGAAAGTGATCTTTCGAAGCTTTGGCCGGTTCCTCATCTCCCATTGCTTTGCTTTCTCTATCCATCAAAACGTGGACAATCATTTCCTTGGTTACCCAGTGGGTGGTAACCATCCGTTCGTATGTAGAGAGACCCCTGACAATGGTACCAAGATCAGTTACCCATTCTTCTACTTTGGCTTTAATAATGTTCATGTCCATGTCCTACACCCTATTCCATAAATCTTGTTTAACCCTCTCAATTTCCTCCTGGTTAATTGGAGGTATACGATCATAGAAGAAACAAGCAACTTTCCCCGCTCTTAGCACTTCTCGTGAGGGATTCTTCCTTCCCCTATTGCCGCCTTTCCTCCCCCCCTCACTTGCCTCTTTGGTCTTGGAGATTCCACATGTATCCTACCCTCTTGCATTTTCTCACAGCAAACCACCTTAGGAAGAGAAGACTCAGAATGTCTGGAGGGTGGAGACATCAAATAAAAACCCCTTACCCACCCACTACTTTCTTGTTTCACACTTTTTCGCGAAATATATTGAATTGAATCCTACCACTTAGATCGACTTATTCTATTTTTTTGTTAGGAGGGTGGAGACAACACCTAAAGTGCCCGTTCCAAATTATCTTTCCTTCTCAAAGGCAGGTGGATATTTCATGCATAAGTGTTAATCCCCAATATATGTTATTTGAATGGAACAATTGTAAAAAAATTATTTGGGGATATGCCTTTATTGTGAGGTTGAACTTGGATCCTACTAGAATACTTCCTTTAGTGGAGTTGGTTTGAAATCCCTAATTTTATTCCATTAGTTGGGATTAATTTCATGGGAAATAATATAGCGAAAGAGGTGGAGAAATAAATATAACTCCTTCCTTTGGCTGAGGAATTTAAGGGGCATTGACATAGGGGAACATATCCAACTATTGGGATTGGGTCTCGTTCTAGATCAAATACTTTAAAATATTTTAGTTTTGAATTGTGAACTTTCCTTTTTGTAAGAAAGAAGATTATATTAAAATGAAGCCTTCAGTACATCCAAGTCAGGACTTTCAGGGCTTGGTTACCCCAGATATCAGCATGATGTTTATACACAAATGTCACAAAAATATGTTCCCCTTATTTATCCCTTCCCCGAACTTATACTCCCTTTTCCCCATTACAATTGTAAACATCAGTGTCTGTCACAAAAAAGCTACATCACTTCAGACTTTCCCACCACTACCTAAATCATAAATAGAGACTAACAACATAGCATAGTTTAAAAACTAAAATCACCTGGGACTAGAAGAGACACAGTAGACTGAACAAACCCAACCCATGAAGCATCCAGAACCCATCATTTCGGCATCTGAGGGATGCTCTGGATCGTCGAGGAACCTTAGCAAGGATCGTTGAGTCTAGAGTCATCTGCAGCAACATACTGAACCTTCGGGCCATGAACATGATAGGGAACCAGAGAACACGCACCAGAAGAACTTTCACTTGCAGTCGCAGTCCATGGAGTAATTCCCAGCTTCAAGGAAATTCTATCAATATTTTTATGCATCACACGGTTCTCATGAAAGTGATCTTTCGAAGCTTTGGCTGGTTCCTCATCTCCCATTACTTTTCTTTCTCTATCCATCAAAACGTGGACAATCGGTTCCTTTGTTACCCAGTGGGTGGTAACCATCCATTCGTATGCAGAGAGACGCCTAACAATGGTACCAGGATCAGTTACCCATTCTTCTACTTCGGCTTTAATAATGTTCATGTCCATGTCCTGCACCCTATTCCATAAATCTTGTTTAACCCTCTCAATTTCCTCTCGGTTAATTGGAGGTATACGGTCACGGAAGAAACAAGCAACTTGCCCCGCTCTTAGCACTTCCCATGAGGGATTCTTCCTTCCCCTATTGCCGCCCTTCCTCCCCCCCCTCACTTGCCTCTTTGGTCTTGGAGCTTCCACATGTATCCTACCCTCTTGCATTTTCTCATAGCAAACCACCTCAGGAAGAGAAGACTCAGAATGTCTGGAGGGCATACATAAGCCAGATGTATAGCCTCGAAGCTCATCCTAATTCGGTTAACCTTACTAATTCCTCTGTACTTTCAATTTATTGACATGGTACGCAATGAGATCAACCTCCCTTCCTTCGTAGATCGTCGTGCCTTACCCAGCTGAGGCCGGACCTGGCTGAAATCTTTCCGCATTTATGGCCCTGATGGGAATCCCTGGGAGTTCATATCCCGACAAGATGAGGAGGTACCAATGACGAACCATGATGATGGGGGATGAAGATTCTGGGATATGAAGGAGGGAGACGCCTGAACCTCAAGCAAATGATCTGATGCTTTCCCCATGCGACCCACCATGTCTTGGGCTAGCTTAAGGTCTTGGGCCGCCAAGTGTGAGCATTGAAGCTGCCACTCGTTACCATCCTCCTCAGGAAACTGAATTTCCACTAACCGTTCTCCACTCCTTTCACCGATGTTTTCCATCAAATATTCCACCTTATTCCCCTCTCGTTTGATGTGGGTGAATAGCCACACATGGCATCCTATGATGTGCTCAACCAGCTTTTCCACCCGATACATCATACGCCAACTATACACCACTTTGAAAACAGATTGACCACCTTGGAGTTGTTTGGCCATCTGTATGATGATATGGGATTCATCTTCGATTATTAGAGGTTCCCATCGTTTGTTGAGGGAAATTTTGATGCCCTGAAGCAAGCCTTCTAGCCCCACCATATTGTTGGTCTCCTGTCCTAAGCTCCCATGGAAGAGCTGGATAATAATTCCTTCATTGTTCCATACCACTCCTCCAAACCTAGCCGAACCTAGATTGCCTTTGGAGGAACCATCAAAATTCAACTTGAAGTGGCCTCTTGGTAGAGGGAGTGTTGGCGCGATCCACCAACAAAGCCTCGTCGACAGGGGTTCTCACTCTGTCGACGCCCAACCAGTGCGATCTCCCTGAGCACCATCCTAGACAGGTTTGACCGTGCCTGGCAACACCTGCAAAGAAGATGAAGTCTCACCCGAGATGTCGAGGGAGAGCTGTCGGAACAAAGTTTTCGTCAGTGGGAAGGGAGGGTACGTTCTCAACGATTGAACTTCATAATCAACAGATAATCCAGAGACAATTTATTTGAATCGCTCCATACATTACAGATCTATTTGCATAGCTATTAAATCACTAATAGTTCGCATTACTTCATTCATTGCAGCAGTCACATTCATTCATAAAACATCCATCATAGTCATTGCAGATCGAGAAGACATAAAAGACATAAGAAATAAGATCATTTTCGAGCAACATTCGTCATGTCATATTACTTTTTTGCAATAGATCCAAGTTATACAATACTTCTCCACATCAGGAGAATGATTATTGGCTAGATTCACTAACTAACCAACATAGACAGAGCCAAAACTGCTCAAAGACAAAATGAATCGACAAGGGCACACCTTGGGTCACAAAAGGGATTGATCACATGATCTGTTTCATCCATGATCTCCCCCTTACAATTGCAATTCTAACTCTATATATAGTATTGCGCTTTTACATCCAAGGTCCACTTCTAACTAAATTCTAACAACCTACTGACCTATATCCACAAAATGTGTTCAATCGGTACAAAATTGCATAAAGAATTCCAAAAATGGTTATTCTTCCGCCTATCGCACTGTTGTGGACCTTCATGGTGGCGTGTTAGCTTGTGCATCCTCTACAGTGATGCGCAACTCACTTACCCAATACCCCTGCCAACAGGCCCCCAACACAGTCTTGTGGCTCATCCTCGAGCCACATCAGGTCGATAGGGTGTACTTCGTCATCTTAGCCTTGAAGTCTGTGAACTACTGTGAGATTTCATGGACCTGGAGCCGAACTCATTCAACTATGTCCTGACAAGTGAGCAGGTCATGCTACAGTGGGTGCTCCTCCTCGGCCTTGCCATCTACCATCTTCCTGCCTTCTTGGAATACCTGCAGTGCGACAACTGCTTTCATGGCCAACTGCCCACCAATGTCCTGGAATTTATCGAGTCGGGTGTTGCGCTTGTGCTAACTTTCTTAGGCTTGGGCGGCTCGCTACTGCAGGTCCTTCCGTCCTTCTAAGCGCGTAATATGAATCATAAGAGGCATTGTGCACATCGATGCCTTTAGTGTCACTAACTAATTGTCTGCTTCCCGCGCTTGCTTAGCCAACTACTCCAGTTGGTCATCCTGGACGACACTTTTCCAGAACTATGTCATTTCGTCAGCAATCATCTTCACCTCCTGTTCCATAGCTTCAATATGTGTTGCTAGCTCCTTAGTCGTATTCTTTCGTTCGACAATCTGTTCAGGTGGCGTGTCGGGGTAAACCAAAGAATTCAACAGATTGTTTGTTAACTGGAGTTGGGAAATCACCTTTCCAAGGCGCTTGGCTTTGGTGACAGCAATGAGTTCCACCGTGCTTTCATATATGTGTTGACAGGCATCGTCAACAGCTTGATTGACCTCACTACAACTAGCACATAGCTGCGCTTTCTCAACAATGAGGCGGTCTTGCACCTTCTTTAACTCAGTGATTTTGTCGATGGATTTCCACTACAGCTCCTCCTGTGTTTGCTTAAAGTCAGAAATATCCCACACCTTTTCTTCTGCAATATGCTCTCTAATCTTTCATAGCTCATCGGCTTCCTCCTATAGCTTCTTTGTGGCGGCCTATGACTACACATACCCCTCACTAAGCTCCTTTTGTCGATCCACCAATTACTGGATGACACCCTGCTGTAGCTGCACTAAGACTTGGGTAGGTAACTTGTTGAGATTGACAGCAATGCTCGGCAACGGCTGCAATAACGAGTTGACTTCTGTACTTCCCGCGTCAATTGCAGTCGAGGGAACTTGCACGTTCCTATCTCGCAACTCAGTGCTAATCGGTGGGAAATCCTGCATCACATCCTTCTTTGGTGTCACTTTTGAAACAACAACAAAAATAGAATTAAGTTTAAGGCTTATTGCGGAAAACCTTTCTTGACTAGACACACGCATAGCTTGCGCTGCAACATCAGATGCATCAGTGACAGCCTTGATGAGTTGTTATAGTTGGTTCTCCATAATCGAGTGGGAACTACTACCTGCGTCAAATTCCATGCGTCTTTTAGTGCGCATCTGCTCCAACATGCATCGGGATTTTGGATCAAAGTCCGTCAATGACTCGCCATCGGAGTCATGGAGATATTTCCCTTCTTGGACTGGTTTATCAAGGGAATCTACTGGTGGCCCTGTAGAGAGTTCCTCCGCACTCACCGGTTCGCGCCAGTCAACTGGCCAATCTTGAACGATGGCCTCCAATTCTGCATCTGCAATTTTGTAGGGCATAGATAGCCATTGTTTGTAAGGATCCTGTTGCACCTCGATGTAAATGGATTGAGGTCTGATAGCAAACCAAATAATCCGTTGATACTTGGATGTGGCGTAGTTGGTGGCCACAGCCTACAACGCTTCCCAATAGACCCAAAAATGGATCGCACAATCCTGCTGTCGACTGGGTTTTGCAACCCACCATAAGTTCTGATACCGGGTGCCTTTGCATACTCGTTCCGTAGTGATGGACATCGGTTGGTAGTCCTCCGGCTCCATCCATGTGACCAATGCAATGAGAATTAATAACCAACTGTAGGAAAAACTACGTTCCTCGGCCTGAGCGATGACAACATCTTCTAATAACTAGTTTAGCAGAAACAAGGACTGGTTCATTTGCGCCCCTTTGTCACATTTTTGTGCACATGCAACTACCCCCGAATTACATTGGACAGGATGATTCTTCCCGACGATCTTGCTAGCCAAAACACGAGCCCCAATCCGCACTGTTCGCTCGAAAATACTGTCAATGTGATAGGCCCTGCCATCCCGTTGCAACCCAAACTTCTCCTTTAACTGCTTGGCAAACTTTTTATCATTATCTTGGCCTCTGAAATACTGCACCAGATATTCGCCAGCCTTTGGCAACCCTGTAATGTCGGCAATCAGCTCAAGCGTGACTTGGATAGGTTCATTCAACAAGAGCGTCCCACCATGAAAGCATGCTAACAGCTGTTTGACGCATGCGTTCGCTTTGTTCAATCTCACAAAATGACGCATGTTGATGAGCCCCAACAACCCAGACTTGTCTAATTCCTGTGCCCATGGGTGAGGAATCCGGAGAATATGCATGCCAAGTATCGTAGGCACTAACTGATATGGTTCATCCGCGACATCCTTTAACAACAAAAAATCGTGGTCTTCGTACTTCATCTTGGTCAAGGTGGATATGATGTCCCCTGGGCAAGTCATCCCTTTTGGTAGCGGCGACAACTTCTGTTGATAGCTCTGATTTTTTGTTAGCTTCCTTGGCTTTTCCCCTGTCCGCGTTGGGGCCACATATCCAGGGATATCGTTGATAGAGATGCCCCTGGGTGTTGCAGACTCAACAACGACCGAGCTTGATGGTCTGGTCTCTTCCCCTTGCGCCCTACCAGTCGTGCGTGTATATCTCTTCTGTGGCAGTGTGGTATTGGTCTTTTGGGCCTTTCGCTTCACTCTAGGGATCGAAGAGGACCTAATTGGCTCATGAGTTCTTCTTCAATATGCATAGGTCGGATGGGGGATTCCTGCTTGCTTGAAATCTCAACTGTGTCGGGAGTACGCAGCGTGCTGCACTCTACAATGCTCACAACGCAACTAAAAGTTCACTCCTTTCCTATCACACTCCCTTCTACTCCTGCACTGAACTCAACACTTCACTCGACTCAACTGAATAAGACCTTGTGTCCATATCCCGCACATTTTTATAACCCATCGCCTGATCCACCTCATCATTTCCAAATCTACGGTATCCATCATGCCCAAATCTAGCATTAATAACCATAAATTCATCAGCGATCCCATCTTACTAACGGTCGGATCGTCCATAAATGCAAGTTGTTTCATCAAGCGTCGCTAGCTACCGGTATTAACTGTCTGTATTTAATATTGATTTGACCACCCCACAGTCCTGTGGCTATCGTCGATGGTCTCCCTCATAACGCTACTCAGTGTTATCCTTGCGCAACGTCTTCCTCTGCGCTCACTTCACTGCAATCTACCTACGATTCTTTTTTTTTTATAACTTGCGTAGTGCCTCAAGCATTGCACGGCTCAGGCCCTGTCCTATAGGGCTTCAAGCAGCTACCATTCACAAGTTTTGGTAGCACCGCACCATTTAATTGCTATAATTGAACTGCACCCCTAGAAGTAATTGAATGAACAATGTATGGACCTAACCAGTGCATCTGTAACTTACCTAGGTTCTTGAGGAACTTACTGTCATATACTAGTACTAAATATCCCTGTGTAAACTGCTTTTTCTTAATATGGTGATCATTCCATGCCTTCTGGCGATCCTTCTCAACACGCTGGTGGAAGCCTGCGACAAAGCGGTCCTCTTCTAGCTGGATCAACTGTGCGATGCACGCCTCTAATGCTTCGGTGTCATCCATGCCTTTTGCAGCAGCAATCCGGAGACTAGGAACAAGGTATTCCATCGGCATGATAGCTTCTTTCCCATATACTAATTTCAACGGTGTTTGTCCTGTCAATCTTTTACAAGTGGTGCGATATGCCCATAGTACCGCTGGAATTTTCAAATCCCAATCATCGCGATTAGTATTGCGTACCTTTGTAAGCGCGGTTTCTAATATTTTGTTGAAGGCCTTGACAGTTCCATTTTCCTGTGGATGGTAGGGTGTGCTTTTGTGATGTTGTACCTGCAACTCCTCGGTTAGAGCTCTCATGCTTCGATTGATAAAGTGACTTCCTTGGTCACTCATCAATATCCTGGGGCATCCAAACCTTGTCACAATGTTCTCGAATATGAATTTGGTGGCTCTCGCACTAGTGCAATTCGTGACTGGCGCAGCCTCCGCCCACTTGGTCAGATAATCAGTTGTTGTAATGATGTACCGTGCACCAGTCCTCTTGCTTGGTGGATTAATTGGACCCACAAATTTCATGACCCATTTATCAAAAGGTTGTAGAGTTACCTGGGGCACCAGTGGCATCTCATCCCATCGTGATGGCTTGCCAACGCGCTAACAGACATCGCAGCTTCGCGCATAATCCACTGCATCAGTATGTAAGGTAGGCCACCATAACCCAACACACAACACTTTACGCGCAGTATCCCAGCCACCATAGTGGCCTCCCGCAATTCCTGCATGTGCTTCTACTAGAATAGTCCTTGCTCATGCGGTAAGATGCACCATCGTAAGATTTCATCTAGTCCAAATTTGTATAATTGTCCCACAATTAGCTGAAAATCCGAAGCTTTCACTACCAACTGTTTCTTCTGGTTAGTTGACAAGTCCTCTGGAGCAACTTCGGTTGCCAAGAACTGAATGATTGGAGCAAAGTGGTCATCCACAATATCTACCCAGAATAGTTGCGCATCAGGCAATCCATCGTCAATATTAGTAGGCTCTTCTCCTATCTCAATGCGAGACAGATGACCGGGGCCAGCGTTCAACCGACCTGGCTTCACAATTATCTCAAATTCAAATTCCTGGAAAAGTAGCAGCCACTGATAGATCTTCCCCCCCAACACAGGCTTATTAACTAAGTATTGCAAAGAAGAATGATTTGTGAACATTTTGAAGTGACTGCCCAACAGATAGTGTCAAAATTTTTACAATGCATAAACCATGTCCGAGCCCTCTCTCTCGGTGGTTGTATAAATTTTTTCGGCAAAAGACAACTTCCTACTGGAAAATGCGATTGGATGATCCAGCTCACCTTCACCTAGCTCTGCAAGTACTACCCCTAGCGCAATAGAAGAGGCATCGACATGGACGTGGAATTCCTTGCTCCAATCAGGGAATACCAGGATAGGCGTCGAGGCCATCTTGGGATTTAGTGTGTTGAAACTCCCCTAACACTCGAGATTCCACTCAAATGCGACATCCTTCTTGAGCAGCTTCTCCATGGGGGCTGTAATTGCGGTGTATCCTTTAATGACCTTGCGATAGTACCCCGTGTGTCGTCCGAAGAATCTTCACATTCGTCGGTGGTGGTATACTAAGGATAAGTGCAATCTTCGTCGAGCTAACCAACAGCCCTTGTTTGCACATGATATGTCTGAACATCATTCTGAATGGCGCACAAAAAATGCACTTCTTTGAGTTTAGTGCGATTTGATGCTATCGACACCTTTCCAGCATCAATCGCAGGTTTGCTAAATGATCTCTAACCAAACGATAGACTGTTCAGTCATCCATGTATACTTGTAGGAATTTTTGAATGAAATATTTGAACGCAGTGACAACCACCCGAGAAAATATTGCTGGCGCATTCTTCAACCCAAAAGGCATGACTATATATTGAAAACAACCCCATTCAATGACGAATATGGTCTTATCCTGATCTTCCTTTGCGATTTGGATATGGTGATACCCCGAAAAACCATCCGTGAATGAGTACATCTCCTGACCGCCCACCCCTTCAAGGACCTCATCTGTAAAGGGCGTGGGAAATGGGTCATGCAAGCAAGCATAATTCAACTTCCATTGGTCAACACAAATGCAAACTTCTCCAGTCTTTTTACCCTGAACCACCATAGGGATTATCCATTCCGATTCCTGAACAGGCTCAATGATGCCAACGTCCAATATCCGGTCAAGATCACCTTTGACCCATTCTTTGTATCATGGGTTCTGTCGATACAGCCTCTATTGCATAGGTTTTGCATCCGGTTTCAATGGTATCTTCATCTCTGCTAGATCCCCTAATATCCCTTTCATTTCTGAGAACCGTGTCGAAAATAGAACTTGGAACTCATGCAGCAGATCCGTGATCTGTGCCGTTGTCTTATCGTCCCAATAGTCTCCAATATTAGCAAACTTCGGGTTCTCTTCTGTCCCAATGTTAACTTTGCAGATCTTTAGCGGATGACTCATGGGGTCAGTTGGTATGTCTGGTGTTGCAATATTGCGACTGCCTTCTGATTCCGAAATATTGGCGTTCCTCGTGTCATCATCATCTTCAGGTTCTCCAAATAGATTATAGTAGGTCATTAGAGACTGCATATGACACTGCACATGTGGATCTACTGGGTATGCGGGTGGCACAACCTTCAGGACTACATCACAGATGAGTTGGAGTGCATTATGGACCTCAGGGTTAGCGTCTAGGAAACTAAAAGTCTATGCAAAGCAAATCGACAGCTCCTCCCAGGTAGAGATGGTTCTACGTAGCTCTGCTGCTAGATACCAGGATCTAGGCATTTCTTCCAAAGTATGAACAAAAGCATGGACCCACTCATCCTTGGGTCGCGATGCCCACAAAGCCTGACATTTCATTAAATGATTGGTGGGGTCCTTGCGCCCGTAATATCACCCAACAGGATATGGCTCTGAATCACCGAAGCGCACCATCATCAATCGTTGACATTCTGCCCATCCATGGATTGTCGGTTTGTGAGCCACCCACCAACGTGCTGGGGTAGCCTTCAATGCTTCCTCCAATGGCAAGAGCCTCTGTGGTTCAAATAATTTCTCTTCAAATTCTTGGAGGAATTCAATCAACTCTAGTAGCCCTTCATAAATTGGCAGTTCAATGATCTCATTCGCAACACAGCATAGAGATTGTGTAATCATACCACATTTTCTAAAAGACACCTCATAAAGTCGATTTTGTCGATTTTCTAAAGCATCATCAGAATCAGAGGATTCAGAGCTAGTGCTGCGCCATATGAGTTCACCATCGATAGTAGGGTGGATATAGTCCTCGTAGATGTTGTAGGCATGATCCCAACCTCTACCAACCTCATCCTTGATAGGTTCAATATACCGTCATCCCTCTTAACGGTCCATGGGAGCAATGACTTTGATATCTTGGTTTTAGAATGTCATTAATCGCTTCTTGAAATTGATAAATTCCATGCTATTATTGGCCCATCCAATCCCTAGCAGCACAAGATAAGAGCCTCCACCATCAACTACTTCAATAAAATCGAAATCAACATATGTCTTCATACCTTCGACATCGACGACTAGGTTCGAGACACGACCAATGGGATGAACCTTGGCCTGATTTGCTAGTCGCAATTGCACAGGGGACCACCCCAAGGTTGGATTTCCCATCAACTGCCAAGTTTGTTTGGTCAAAATATTCACATTCGACCCTAGACCCATAACAAGAGAATCGATTTCGTAGTCCCCTATCTGGATGTTCATTCTCATCTCTTTACATGTCTTTCTCTTCTAGAGGAAATTTACTGCGGAATCCTTCAGCGGCTGATCCCTTTGGCTCAACAACTTCTCAATCTCACCGAGACCCTTGAGATCTCGAGCTAACGATAGACAGCTCTCAAAGAATTGCTGCAAGGTATCATGCTGTCACGATGGTCCTGCCTCTACAGAAGGATCAAAAGCAGATGGGATTTCAACCATAGGTAACTTACCCGGATTCCTCCCGATTGCATGCTTGGCCTGAAAGAACATCTCCTTCTTTGTCACAATATCAAAGACTGTATTTTTATTCCCTATGAGACGAACTTGCGGATGGGGTCCATCTTCTCTAGTCATTGCACCTGCACAAGTGACAACAACACCATCGATAGCTTGGGCTCTAGGCTCTGCTAGAATTGTCGCAACCGTGGATCCTTGATTCAGATTTGGAGCTGGATTCAGGGGTGGATTTTGAATCAGTGGCAGGTTCATCGGCTGGTTCTGAGTGTGTGGTGGGATCTGAGGCTGATTCTGCAACGACTGTTAGGTCTGCATTTGGTTTTGGTTTTGGAATTGGTTCTGCAACTGAGGGATGTGCCAGGCCTGCCATTTTTCAATCAATAGAGGGAAACTTTCGACATTATGCTCGCTTGTTGCTTAGTATGTACACTGCTCATGGGTACACTCCCTCTGATAGTGGCCAAATCCTCCGCAAATGTAATACTGTATGGATTCCTGACCTCACCCGAGGCCTCCTTGTTGTCCCCTAAATCCTCCCTGGAATCCTCCTTGAAATCCTCTGGTTTGCTAATACTGTGGTTGGGTTAGCTGCTTTGGGGGATTCGGTTGCTACTGAATGTAGTGCGCTGCTTGAACATACTACTGTTGAGGCTTAGTAATCGGTACTTGATTATACTGCGGTCGTGGTGCAAATTGTGGTTGTGCTATGAACTACGGTTGTGATGCGAACCGTTGTTGCGGCTGCGATGGAATAAACTACACTTGCGAAGGTGGTGCATATTGTACTGTTTGCTTTACCATCTGTGGCTACGCTGGTTGGACCGTGCGAGGATCCTCACCCTTCACGAAATATGAATCATGTGTTCTCTCTTGAAGTAGGTCATAAGCTCGACAGTCTTTATCCTCGTGCCCTACTGAGCTGCAAAAGGAGCAATACAAACTTTTCTCCTTCGTAACCATCTTCTGCATGTAGCTACAGTTTTCGTGTCGATCCCCATATACCTAACATATGCGACACCATGAAACCAACACAATTCAAAGGGTTCGGCACTCCTAATAGAAAATAATTTTAGAAATTAAGACATGTGTCTTTGGTGTGGCCATCATTGCGACATCGCATGCACCAGAGATCATCATGCTTTTCTTTTGCGTTCTTAATATCCTGTAGCTGGAGCGTCAAATTTTCTAGCTGGGCCTAAATCTGGTTGATTCCAACCGCAGTCTCCCCAATAGGTGAAGCTTCTAACTTCATCACCATCTCTAGGGCCTCATTCCATGTCATGATCTTTTGCTGCATTAATGGTTGTCTAATGTGTAGAACTAGTGCAGCAATAAACCACTCCCTATGCTGAACATCGCTCATTTTAAAGCCGACTCGATTCATCAATGTCTTAAGCCGTTGATCAAAATCCCAAATAGTTTCGTTCAGAAACTGCTTAATCTCCTTGAGTTCTGTAATGTATTGGGCCTCAGACTTGGTTTTCTTAAATTCCTCAAATAGTCCTTCCCGGATCTCATTCAGTGTTTTCGCTAGGGTTCCCTGAGGAACCTGCATGAACCTCATGTACAAGTCAAGCGCACGACCCCTGAGGGTGGTCTCCAATTGGCTTCTCTTGATATGATCATCCACACTCTATCTAGTAGTCCAAAGTGCTTCACATAAGAACCAGTACTGCGCCGAGTTATCAGTCCCATTTCCATGGAATATAGGTAACTTCATCTCGTCGTCTTCCATTTTGGGTCTTCTTCCCACAAATGGTGTTCTTCTGCTAGAATGCTGCTGGAACGTCAAACAAGGTGACGTAGAATGCACTTTTCTACCTATTGGTGGAGTAGTGCGGGGAGGTGTGGACATGTTACTACCGGGGTTCGATCTGCCTACTATCCTGGACGTAGTTTGGGTCTGGTCATCCTCATCGTCGCTGTAGGGTCGCTTCGTCCCGTGTGGTTGTTATTCACGGTCTTGCGTCTCGATCGCAGCAGGACCTTCCCCTGTCCTCTGCCTCTTCTCTTGTCGAAAACTTTCTCCTCCCCTCGTACAACCACTTGTTTCCTTAGTGACCCTCACCATCTCGTCAGAACTCATACCCATCTACCCCTTACCTTGCCATTTTCCTTCCCCTTTCGTCGCAGTGTCCACAGCCTCCACACACCAGAGTTACACTACTTGAGGTGCATTTTAGAATACCCTTCTCACAGATGAGCATCTTAATCGATGATTGTAGAGACAACAAGAACCTACCTCGTGGCCCATTGAAGAAATATTGTTTTGCTTTGTTGTATGCCTTATTGGTATCGACTGCAAAATCAGTGATGTATCCTTCCAGAATACTATCTAGCCATACTTAGACATCTCGCGATGCTTTGTTATTGATTTCTTGTAGTTCTTGGATCAGTCCAGGGGTCCAGGATGTTGGCTCTCTACCTTGATGGTTATTCTTCTTATAAGTGAACTGCGCTAGCCATTTGTACAATGTGATCGGAAATTCACAAAAGAACCACTCATAGGGACCGTCGTATATATATTTGTTCAGCCACCTAGGTGTCGACAACTTCAGATTCTGGTTCTTTGTTTCAGTGAACTCTCACAGCTTTATATCAAACCACTCTTCAATCTTGGGTTTTGTTGGATGCCACAACATATCCTCCCTTCAGTTGCAATGAGGTCCCGGCAACGGAATCATTTGTTGGTGCGATCCACCAACAAAGCCTCGTCGACAAGGATTCCCACTTTGTCGATGCCCAACCAACATGATCTCCTTGAGCACCGAGCCAGACAAGTTTGACCCTACCCAACAACACCCGCAAAGCAGATGAATTCTCACTTGAGATGTTGAGGGAGAGCCCATTTGTTGGCGTGATCCACCAACAAATCCTCGTCAACAGGGGTTCCCACTCTGTCGATGCCTAACCAGCGCAATCTCCCTAAGCACAGACCCATACATGTTTGACCCTTCTCGGCAACACCCACAAAGCGGATGAAGTCTCACCCGAGATGTCGAGGGAAAGCTGTTAGAACCAAGTTTCCAATAGTGGGAAGGGAGGGTACATTCTTAGTGATTGAACTTCATAATAAATAGATATTCCAGAGATAGTTTATCTGAATCGCTTCATACATTACAGATCTATTTGCATAGCTAGTAAATCACTAACATATCACATTACTTCATTCATCGCAACAGTCACATTCATTCATAAAACATCCATCATAGTCATTGCATATTGAGAAGACATAAAATACATAAGAAATAAGATCATTTCAGAGAAACATCCGTCATGTCATATTACTTTTGCGCAACAGATCCAAGTTATAGAATACTTCTCCACAACAGGAGAATGATCACTGGTTAGATTCACTAACTGACCAACATAGACAGAGCCAAAACTGCTCAAAGACAAAATGAATCGATAAGGGCACACCTTGGGTCACAAAAAGGATTGATCGCATGATTTGTTTTATCCATGATCTCCCCCTTACAATTGTGATTCTAAATCTATATATAGGTTTGCGCCTTTACATCCAAGGTCCACTTCTAACTAAATTCTAACAACCTAGTGACCTATATCCATAAAATGTGGTCAATTGGTACAGAATTGCATAAAGAATTCCAAAAACGGTTATTCTTCTGCCTATCACGTTGTTGTGGACCTTCGCGATGGCATGTGAGCTTACGCAGCCTTCGCGGTGCTGCGCAATTCACTTACCCAATACCCCCGCCATAAGGGAGCCAGGTGCTTGGACTCACTTGGACAATTTTCTTTACATTAATCTTTTTCTAGCCTTGAGGGGAGCAGTCCATACCCCAACCGCTCAATATCCTTTTTTCATTATCATCCATCTCCCAACCTTTCTCGTTCCATTGGGTGATTTTGATGCTCTCCTATATATGTTTGACAACTTGGTTCCAGACTAAATGAGTCTGGTTTTTCTTTATGTCGAAGACTCGACCATTTCTTTCTTTCCAAACTCCCCACATCAAGGTTCCAATAAACATGAGCCAAATTTTACGTATGACCGGGTTTTTGAAAGCATCCTTGTCCCATGCTTTTATCATTTGCGAAAATTGCTGCGCCTAAATCCCATAAGGAGGAAACCATAGGGGATGATTCCAGGAGGTGATTCATAGTTTCCTCCTCATGTTCACATAGGGCACACTAGAATGGGCCATTCAAACCTCTTTTTATTAAATGATCTCCAGTCAGGATTCATCGGTGAGTGACCAACCAGATAAAGGTAGCAATTTTAGGCCAAGGATTAAAGTGCCAAATCACATTCCAAGATTCCTTGTGTTGTATTTATTCCTGGTTGAACATGAGGTTATAAGCCTCTCTTTTGTTATAGGTACCTTTAGATAGGTATCCCCATCTCAATTTATTGGGTCCTCTTTGGATATGAATGCACTGTTTCTGAAGGGCCTCCATAATAATGTGGGTGTCTTCAGCTAGGAATCTTTGATTCTGCCACTCATGTGGGTGCCATTCATAAAAAAATTTATAGTTCTTTGCTTCTCTCCAAATTTGGTGGAGTTTTGTTAGCACCATTTCCTTAGTTCTGTCCAACTAGCTAGGATATCAATCTGTGAAATGATCTTTGGCATCTGTTACCATGATTCATTCCAAAAATTGGCATAATGTCCCTCCCTTATCTCCCAAAAGCTATGATATTGTATTTTCTCTCTGTTCAAATATAAGCATATTTCCATATATGGGATCCTTGTATTCCTTCGTTAAACCTTATAAGATCTTGTTTTTATTTCCCTTGTGCATACTTGGTACGCCATAATTTTTCCTATGGATCCTCCTTATCAGACACCTAGTGCCACCATATTTGGGCTCCTAGGACTTTGATTGTTTTTCTCTGGGTCTCTCAGTCCCAGACCACCTTGATCTTTTGGTTTACATATTGTGTCCCAACTTACTAGAGCCCAACCATGATTGTAACGATTGCCTCCTCACAATAATTTTCTCTGAATTGCCCTAATCTATTTCACAACCAATTTTGGGGCGTTTAGGGTGGAGAAGAGGTATATGGTCATGGATTGAAGTACATATTTCACTAACACAAATATGCTAGCCAGATTGAGGGGTCTAAAAGCCTAATTGTCTAATTTCCTTCTCATTTGACCCAACAAATATTCCCAAGGGACTTTCCTAATCACTCCTTCAGCAAGCGAAGCACCAAGATATTTGGACAGAAGGGAGCTTCCTTGAAATTCGAGGATACGAATAATATTCTGCTGATGTATCCTGTGGGTGTTGAAAAAGAAGACTTAGGACTTTTTATTATTTACCTTCATCCCGGATGCCTTTGAAAAGAAGTTCAAGAATTTATTTAAAACCCTCCCCTCTTGCACCGAAGAGTGTCCCATGAGCATTGCATCATCCAAAAATTGTTGATGGGATATGGTTTTAGAATGAGTGTGAAGTTTCATCCCTTTGAGCTCTCTATTTGCAATCTTGCCTTTGATCACCCTGCTCAATCCTTCCGCCATGAGGATAAACAAAAAGTGAGATAGAGGATCCCTTTATCTGATGACTCTTGAAGGTTTGAACGTTTTGGTGGGAGCGCCATTTAGTAAAATAGAAAAGAAGGTCATATAAGTGATATTCATTATCCATCGGACCCACTCTTGGTGAAATCCATAGGCCTCAAGCATTTCTTTCATAAATTTCCAACCTAATTTGTCCTAGGATTTTGAGATATCAAGCTTCAACAACATGGCAAGTTTTTTTTAAACTTTTAGGGAGTGGATGACCTCATGGACTAAAATAATTCCGTCCAGGATCTACCGTCCTTCCACAAATCCCGATTGTTCTTGGGTTACTAGATATGGGAGGATAGGATTTAACCTATTAGCCATCACCTTCGTTATTATTTTGTAAATAACATTACATAGAGCTATAGGTCTGAACTTACACGGAGAATCAACCCCATCCTCCTTAGGGATGAGAGTTAGAAAGGTTGAGTTGAAAGATCCTAGGACTCCCTTGTCCCTTCTGGAGTCCTCTACTATTTTTGAAACTTTGTCTTTGATCATATCCCAGTAATGGTGGAAGAAGTTGGTTGTGAAACCATCGGTTCACGAGGATTTTCCATCCGAAATTTGGTTGACGACCTCCTTTGCTTCCTGTAGTTCCACAGGTTTCAATAAGACATCATTTTGGTTTGTCGTAACCTACCTTGGGATATGTCGGGTGATCTTTCTGATGTCTTTGAGCCTATCCAACTGATCTTCCTTCATGATGGTTCCGAAGTACTGAACTAGCTCTGTTTCCATGTCTTCCTTAGTCTCTACATACTACCAATTATCTTTTTTTAGCCTCATTAGTTTTTCCCTTTGGCAGTTATGGACCACCGTGTGATGAAAGAATTTTGTATTTCTCTCGCCATCCTGCAACCATTGGTTCCTAGATTTTTGTTTCTAGTAGATTTCCTCCTGTCGATCCTGAGCATTCAGTTGGTCCAAGATGGCATGTTCTCTATATTTCAGGTTATCAGTATAGCCATTGTCCATGCCTTCCTGTTGAATCTCTTCCAGTTTTTCCTTGAGAAGCTTCTTTTCTTGGAAGATGTCCCAAATTCCTCATTATTCTAAGTACGGAGTTTTGCTTTTAACTTTCTCAACTTTTGCTGGAATTGGTACATCATAGTTCCCCTGATAGGTTCCATCTCTTCCCACCATTTTTCGATAAGTTCCTTGAAATTCCTGTGTTCAAGCTAAAATTGTTCAAAGTAGAAAGGGCGCCTTATGGGTGGCCCCCCATCTTCCTAGACTAAACTAACAGGCCAATGATCAGAGCCTACAGAGGGTAGGACCTAGGTGGTCGCATCCTTGTCTCCACTAATCATTGCCTCGGATAGAATGAATCGGTCTAACCGAGAAGCCACGTAATGTTCCCCTCCTCTCCTGTTATTCCATGTATACCATCCGTTCCCAGTCTCTATATCGAACAAACGTCTCTTATGTATAAATTCTTTAAAGGAGATATTGGGTGCTTCCAGATATCTTCTTCCTCCCTTATTCTCCACCATGGACGTAATCAAATTGAAATTGCCTCCCATAATCCAGAATTGGTTTTCGATTTCTTGTGCTTCCTTATTTAAGAGTGATAACAAAGCGGGTTTTTGAGCTATAATGCTTAGCCCATAGACATTGGTGAGTGTCCCTCTTACCTTAGAATTACAAACCTAGAATTATGCACTGATAGAGAAATGAGTTTCCCTAAAATTATTGAGGTGAAGGCTCTCGGGTTGCCATAAAATAGCTAGTCTGCCAGCTACTCCTCTTGCATCAGTAGCTATCCGATGCTTCCATGCCATAGTTTACTCTTAATTGTCTGCATATTATTTGAGCTACATTTTGTTTCCTACAGAAATAACATATCGAGTTTATCCTTTCTTAACTTTTTTCGAAGGGTCTTCACTTTCCTAGGATTGTTGACCCCTTGGATATTCCAAGTTATTATCTTCATTTGGTTTTTCTGTTAACTTCTGTGAAGGCCTCTTTTATCGTCAGATACTGGCCCGATTCTATCAACCTTGTCATGATATCTGTTATTCTCTGCCCATTCATCTTTCTACCATGTTTTTCCCCATCCTCAGGTTGTTTTCATTTACTATCCTTTAATGGATCCTTACTAATGCCCAATTGAGGGGAGGCCTTGGTTTTCATAATTCCCTCCTACATGATTTCTAATTGCCTCCTCGAGACATACCCTTGTCCTTTATTACTGCATTCTTTCTCTATTTTGTCTAGGTCCAGTTCACCTAAGTCCATATCCTCCATTTTTTCAGGAAAATCTTCCTCCATATCCTCCATTAACCACTCCATCTGCATCATTTCTGACTTAGATGGGAATTTAGTACCCTCCTCGATTTGATTTTTCTCATTATCCTTGTTGAGTTCCTCCTCCTTGGGATCCAGCATGATTAGGGTCTCAAGTCCATTCCCATAATGCTTCTTTTTCTCGAAAGTCGGCTTCGGTTGAGATGGGTTGGTGGTATTTTTACCTTGTCTTTTACGATGCTGGACTTGAGTAAACCCATCAATATCCTTCTCTTTCTCCTTTTCCTTCCACTCGTGGGTTGGTATAACCTCATATTTGAGGGTTGGGCAGTCTTTACTCAGGTGCCCATACTCAAGGCGTTGCCTACACTGGAATGGGAGTTGTTGATAGTCCAGGGGTTGGACCCAGTCCTTATCTTCTCACATTAAATTGATAGCCTCAAGGAGTTCTCGCGAGAGGATCATATAGACACAAATACGCACATAAGTGGTATACCTTTGGCCCTTTGTCTATTCAGATCCTTCACAAATTTCCCTAGGTTTTTCCCGATAGCCCTCCAGAATTTATGGTTCCCAATACCCACAAGGAAGCGAATAGAGCCTGATCCAGATGGTGGAAATACTCAGATATTTTATTTCAGGGTTAAACCTCTACTTCCAGGGCCTGAGGAATAACCCAACTGAATAGAAGAAATATGGACCCCCCATCAAGATCCGATCACGATCCTCTTGGTTGAAAAAAATGATTGTGAAGAAACCCTTTGATCCCAGATGTTGATCATAGTTCCCTTTTGGGTTCCATGTTCCCTTGATCCACCGGAGTAGATCCCTCTCTTTTGGACAAATTCCAATGAACTTTTTGATTTGGCATTTTTCCTTTCATTTCTCCACTTGATCCCTCAACTTCTCAGACATGATGCAGAGATGGGTTTTCTGCAGATCGGGGTAAGAAACCCCCATTGTCTTCTTTCTATATGTTTCCTTCATCCTCTCTTTGGATAACTCTTGATCTGGTTGATTTGTGACATTTTCCTGAGTATCTCTAGGATGGATACGAGAAAGGGAGGGGATTTCTCCCCCTCCTAACACCACCATCCCTCCACATCCAAGCTCGTTGGCCTCATATCTGCTCCAGTGGATTCCTTTTCTGGTTCAGGCTCCTCCGTGCACTCACAGTTGGATCCTGATCGGCTCCCCTTCCATGGCTCTCATGAACCAACTCCTCCCACCCTCAAATCTAGTTTCACCACCCGGTGCCAACCTGCAAAATTGCTTTAGTAGGGACCAGTTTTGAATTGTGAACTTAAATTAAATTAAAATTAAAATTTTAAGTATTCATAAAATAAAACTTTTAAATAAAGTTTTGAGTTGTGAACTTAAATTAAATTAAATAAACTTTTAAAGTATTCATAAAATAAAAATTTTAATTATTCATAAAATAAAATGAAGTAAAATATTTTAGTTTTAAATTATAAACCTAAATTAAATAAAATTTAAGTTATATTTATATAAAATAATTCACACTAATAATTATTTATTTTAAAATATATTTTCGTATTTAATATAAAATTCTAATTTATATTCATCAATTAAATATAACATTACATATATTGTTTATTATAATATATTATACTATATATCGTGTAATATATTGTAATATTGTTTGGTAAGTGGGAGAGATTTATATTAATACACAAAAAATATTACATGCATATAGTTTGTTCCACGTGTATCATAAGTGTTAGGGCATTGGAAAAATAACAAAACATCTGTCCTAGACCTGCCCTTAGTGAGGGAAACCAGGTCTCCTCAAACAAAACTAAAACAGTGTGGTTGCAATAGTATATGACAAACAAACTGAGCAAACAAAAAAAACATGGAGATAATTGAAAAAACTTGTGGCTTTTGCCAGGGTTCTTCGACAATGGGAAAAGGTTTGTAGTAGTCTTCATCTTCACCATAGAGAGCAAGTTCCAAATCCAAAGGTGGCTAAGCTATAGAAGGAGGTACCGACAACGTTTGTGACAAGTTGGCTATCTACTCCCATCCCTCTTCATTTTGATTTTTTATTTCCAAGTTCGATGGAGATTCTTTTGCGCGTCGTGTTCACATGGTATCGTGTTCTTAGGGAGTATCTTTAGGAGGGTCTTGCAGGTGCAAGCTCGGTGAAGACACAAAATTCTGCTGATCCGAGGAACTTTCAACATTGCTTGAAGGAGAAGGGGAAGGAGCTCTGTCTCTTTCCTAGAGCAGCTGGGCGAGGACATTTTTTCATGCGCTAGTAGTTGGATAATCTTTGCCTTAGGGGTTGTGTCTTTCAATGGTGAGCCACTATTTCCTATTCCTAGTCATCCATGAACCTACAAACACTAAGAGGGATATGGGAACCATACCCTGTAGAGATGGAGCGTCGTATCAATGCACGACCCCATGCTCCCCTGGAGCTGCTTCCCTTATGAGGCGTTGCACGAAGTTGTCATGTAATGGATTTTGAGTGGACCCTCTGCTTCCTAAGCTCGCGTTTCTTCCCGGCTTCAGAGATGGTAACCCACATTGGAATGGAGTGGGAAAAGAAAATGCGAAATAAAACCCTCTACCAAAACCAGGTCTGTGCAGAGCCATTGTGCGAGATGACCTGGTAGTTGGTCCAATCACTGTTGACCATTAATGTCATGCGTTGGGATGAGTGAACCATAAAAGCCTTAAACTTGTGCGAGGTGACCGGTGGGCAGGGCTGAATGTATTCCATGTTGATGTTACTTTGTGTCATGTATAGTGGCATGATTATAATCAAGCAAACTGATTGTATTCCTAGTTGGCATAATATTCTTCATTTTAAATGCCAAATTGAGGTCGATTGGATGCACGTACTTGCAGGTGGGGCATGAAGGAAAATCCTTCTAAAACATCACAAACATGTGACACTATGCATAGGCCACTGCAATCATCTCTCTGTTATTTTCATCAAAGAGATCAGACAAATTCTTCCTTCCAGCTACAAGTTCTTCCTTCTATTGTTTCTTCCATATTTGACCGTTTTCTGCAAGATTCATTTGGAGGTCCAATTGCTTAGGCCGACATCCAGAAACTTGACTTGTTTCTCTTGGATCATGCCAAGTTTCAGTTTTGTAGCTGAATTGTAATAATATATTTTCCCTGCCTACAATCATTTTACAATCATTGATGAATTCAATGACCAACAAAAGACACCATTAATAAAAGAGAAACACAATTTGTAATCAAGAAAAACCTACAAGAATGAAGCAAACCTGAAGGTTAATTCAATGAAAACAACAATAAAACAAAACACGAATAAAAGAGAAACACAATATATAATCAAGGAAAAAAATAGAAGAAGAAAACAGACTTGAAGGTATAAACATTGCTTCTATTCTACAGGAACTCAAAGTGAAGCTCAATACCAATACTTAACAGTTTTAATTTTTGTCCATCGACACCAATCTCATCATAATGTTTAGAATTGGCTAAATCCCAACTCCATTTTCTCATCTTAGATACATCTTCAAACATCTTAGATTCTACAAGCCTCTAGTACTGAATTGCCAACATGTACACTTGTTTCCAAGCAATCAAGAATTCCATTTATGTGACAATCTGATATTGGTTTTGTTTTTTATTTTATGTTCTTAGTATTTTCCCAAAGAGGGTGTTATTCCTTAAAAAAAGGATTTTAAGCATATAAGTAAAAATCGTATTTTACAAGACTAATACTGAAAGTAAAATAATACATTAGAGTTTAGATCTGATAAAGTAAAAGATAATTTTCATTTTTATCAACTTTAACACTTTCAAATATGACTGAGTTAAAGTTGAAGAACACATTAAAAAAAATGCAAACATATAATCAACAAAGTAGCAGCAAAACTAAAGAGTAATTAGACAAAACTGTAGTAGGAGTAACATATCTAACATGCAACAAAAAAAGAACAAGTTTGACAACTTACTTGGTGAATTGGGACCTTCCTTATATTCATAAATTTAGCTTTCAGAACAGTCTATGCCTCTTATAGGAAAGTCAACAAATGAAACAAAAGTGAACCTTACATGAGGGTTTGCACATACCTGAGAGAAAAAAAGTTGCAGGATAGGTTTAGATAAGTAGAGGAATAGGTACAAGAAGCAAGATCAATGTTCGAATTAGAAGCAAGGCAATAAAAGGGTGAAATACACCTCAAAACATTTCTATTTAAATAAGGGAAACCTCAAAAAAACGTTACAAATAGAAGTGGTAGCCATAACGACCCTTAAACAATGGAGTGTTGGTCACCTTTGGGTAATAACACATGTCAAGTGAACAACAACCAACCTGGAATCTTCTCGATAAGGTCTTGGTGGTCGCTTATATGCTATATTAGAACTTAGACCAACACTGGCAGGCCTCACGACGAAGGCGTTAAGCAATGGAGACAAAGTCTCGAAAGATTCCGCATTGGTATGGAGAATACAAACATGACACATGTATTCATACTATTTTGGTGATAATTAACGTATTTTATACATAGCAGGAAAGAACTACAAATAGTATATGTAAATATATTCTTGAACTATGATGTACAATGTAGTTTAACAAAAGATGTAATTTTGTATTCCTTGAAAAAAGATATTTTTTGCAAGCCGACCCTTGCATTAAATTTGTGGTGGAGTTGGTACAAAGATGGTAGGCATACAAAATGTCCTTAACTAACGTACTCTCGATGACCTCAGAATCCTCCTAGGAAACCTTGTCATATTCACACAGAGACGCTGCCTTGGCATTTATCAATTCCTTTAATAGAATAATAACCACGCCTGTGGGCGCAATTTACCCACGAACCCTCGATGTAAACCCACAAAACGTCCTTAACCAACGCACTCTCGGTGACCTCATACACCTCTTGGGAAACTTCGTGATATTCGTGCATAGCCATTTCCTTGGCATTTACTTGGTCCTTGGACAAAATAAGAACCGAGCTTCCAGGCTCCTTGAACCCACACACCCTCGGCGTAAACCCTTTGGCAAGATAAATCTTCAAACATGGCAATGGGTATGCCTAATATTCTTGGTTAATTCTTTTGCCCGTTTTCTATTTTGGCGGCTTAAGGTTTTATCTTAGACATAGTCACTCAGTTACGGGATCTCATAAGTCCGGAGAAGAGGAGTCTGCAGTGCGTAATGGAGATGAAGCAACGTGGGGTAAGGGTTAAAGGAAAAATGCAACCAAGCTTTACATAGTTGTGATAATGCGGTCTTGGGTAAATGGGTTTCAAAGATTCAAGGGTCTAAGAAGTCTAGATTTTGCTGGGAATGTTCCCCACATCAAAGATGGCTCTCAGCAGTTGGCATACCTCATACTAACATCATCTCTTCCAAGAAATCCAGTCATGGGAATCAAAACTGTGCCTTGTTTGGGAATGTATCATATCTTCAATGGAATATTCGATACTCTGCAGAGCAAGCATCTGCAGCAATACAAAGGGTTATCCGTAGGACCTTTGAGGGTCCTCTACAAGAAGGTAGTGGGAACCAATTTAAGGACCACGAATTCGCCCATGGCATCCACGGAAGGAGGGATGCCCATGATCATCACTAATGCGGAGGGCCAGCGGACGACCCTTTTGTACTTTTTAATGTGTATGCTTTTATGTTCCTACTATTTGCAGTGGCAAAGTCTTTGTTCAAATACGATTGTCTATGAAAATGGCCATGACAATGAGTGAAGTAGATAGTATTTTCGAAGGCGACAACGAAGTAGATAGATTGACCAACCGATGACCAAATTGGAGGAAAATAGAAGACCGGTCATCAAATAGGAGGAAAACACGTTAATTATCACCAAAATAGTATGAAGACACATGCCAGGTTTGTATTCGCCACACCTACAAGGAATATTCGAGACTTTGTCTCCATTGTTTAATGGCTTCGACGTAATTAAGGCCACATTGACCAATGTTTATGTGCCCCATTTGAAAACCGTTCGATGTTTAGAACTTCATATAATATAAATGCCACATGAAAACTTAAAATAATACTTTATTCTCAAAGCACTTTGTCAAATGAATTTCAAAATTAAGTGCCTTTCCCAATGCCAGGGATGCAATTTCTAAAGGAATTATGAACTTCCCATGATGTGTGATGTAATACTCTTTCTGTATTCACTAAAAACTTTTATACACCTAAACCATAAAGCAAAGAAAGAAAATACATCGGTAACAAAGTCTCTCATATATAGTAGAGTCCTCGACAATAAAGTTTGTGAAAATAAAAAGATCGTAACAAGCTTTTCAACTTTAAAATCTAATATGTTAGGTGTTGATTTGTAACTAGAAGGAATGTTGTAAGATCTCTAAAATTAGTCTTTACTTCATTTAAATTTAATAATGCTTTGAGAGAGACATATTGGTAGTATAAAACACACAAATATGTGCAACAACTATTAACCATTGTTTCTATCACTTCTATCCTACAACAACAACTACTTGCAACTTCTTGCAACGTCGAGGACATTGCCACTTCGTAGCTCTTGTTATATATCTTGCCTTCATTAATATCTCATTAATATCTCATTATTATAGCATTACTCTAAACCGTCAAAGGCATTGCTGGTTTAACTTCATCTAACCCAAGTAGTTTAAATGTGTGATGAATTATAATCCATTTTTTTAGCCAATCAAAAAGATGAGAGAGGAAATGGATATTTTAAACCTAAAATCTCGCTATAATCATTTTGAATTAATAACATTAAATATATTAATGTTATTCATTAATATATTTAATGTTATTCTATCTTGTTTTTTACATAAAAGTTTTGGATTAATTTTTGAAAAAAAATATAATAGTTGTTAAACTTGCATAATCTTGATGTTCTTAAGGTATTTGAGGACGTGGAATTCATTTATGCATTCAAAAACATGATTGGGGCACTTCAAAATTTAGTAAATAAAATTAGCCAAATTAAATAAATAAAAACCTCTAACATTTAGACTACTCTTTTAATAATATTCATAAAAATAAAGATAGACTACTCCTTCAATGATATTCATAAAAATAAAGATAATAAGTTTAAATTCATTTTTTTTATTAAAAAATAATGTTATCTTAACTAAAATTAGAATCACAATTTCAATTGTTGCAAAAAATGATTGATAACCTTTAAAAATACTTTCGAAGCTCGAACAAGATTTTTGGATAAGTTTTTTCGTGTCAGATATTCCAAAGAGCTCAACATTTTAGAGATTTACAACAAAAACTATTTGTTATAATGTCATTTCTTTGGGCAAGTTCCTTCCTCTTCCCGTAAAAATAGGTAGGACAAAATTATTCGTAGGCTCGATTAGCTAATGAGAAACTTACACATATTTCTTGCCATTTCTGCATGCAGTGAGGAACATGGGGAGGTGGCACTCCACCATCGTATTGTATCGTGCATCCACAAACAACAACAAACAACAAATGTGTTTCATGCTTTTCCTATGTCCACCCTCATATATTTCACTTTCCCAACAAAAATATTGATTAATGAATTCGTTTTTCTCGTCCATGGAATTTCGGGACGACGAAGGTGAAGATTATAGCCTAGATTATTGCAGTACCAATAGAGTAAGCCCTGAAATGGAGAAGAAAGCAACTGTTCAGCATAGCTATTCTTCCAAGAACAAACACACGAACCCAAGAATTAAAAGGAGGCTCAATTTTGATGCGGATCGAAGGTCGGACGAGCAATTTTGATCTAGGGGCATCATTTTTCATGATTTGGAGTTAGTGCTTTGTGGAGTTCTCGCCACGAAACATGAAAAAGACAGGTCGAGGAAAAAATTGCATTCCACTGGAGAGATTTCGACTCCCGTGAAGGTTTTCAGACAAGGTGAGGACCTCAAGCCTGGTAAGTAGAGCAAAATAGTGGATAAATTTAGGAGATGTTGGAGGATATTTACCACAACTCAAGAAGCGTACTAAAGATTTAAGCAGAGGGAAACTAAGTGTGCAAGATTTCATGGTGTTTGTGCCAGAAATTGTTCTTAGACTACCAGAAGAACAAGCTAACACAATCTCAAAAGTAAAATTAAATAAAATAGGTTTTATGGTTTTAAAAACTTCATCAGGAAGGAGGAAATAAACATCCACAAGCTAATACAGAACTGAATCATGCAAATTGGATAAACTGGGGATCAAACACATCCCAATAAGCCATAAACATTACACATGAAATACTAATTCCACCCACAGGCTACAATCATTTACATGAATAAAACTCTAAACAAGAAATGAAATTGTAGACTGAGCAATCAAACAGATCATAAATGAAAAAGCATGACAAGTAAAAGGGCTTATCAATTTATATATAATCAATAACAGTCATCCACTTACATAAGAGTTATAAGTGCTAGTTTGAGAAATCAAAGCTCCAAAAGCCTCTCCTTGAGTGAAAAATCCCCCCCTCCAAACTGTATGTGTGTCTTTCTTTTTATCATTACAAAAGTAAAGTAGTTCCATAACTACCTTCTAGGTCTAAATTTGAAACGGTTACATCAATTAGTTACATAATAACTCAAAATTTTTAAAGATAATTAACCCAAAAATAGCAAATCGGATTTGGGGAAATTTAGTGAATTTCTGGAAATTTGGGTCTCAAATGCGTCTTCATATCTCTTGATAAGGAACACCTGTGTAAAAATTGAAAGATTTTTTTTTAATTGATTATGTTATGAACAAAAACCTCTATTGGTTTTTCAAAATTCCTCTTCGATTGATCGGAATATGTTCTGCAAATTTGTGACTAAAACAGGAAATTATTAAATAATTCAAACCCTGAAAATAGGCCACAAAGATGAATTTGAATCTCTCAAACGATAACAGCTGTTGCAAAACTGAGAGAGGTTTTTGTGAATGAGTCTGTTGTGGACAAAAAACCTCTTTTGGTTTTCCTGAATTCATTTCCATCTCCTCGTAATCAGCTCTCAATGACAATGACAAAAACAGAAAAAACAGAGTTGCTACAGGAATCTCCTCATGAAAATATTTGACAAAGAACTAAAAAATGAGAGTTGGATTATAAATCAAAACTTGGAATGAACTTTTATTATAAGTTTTTGAAAGCTTAAAGATGTATATATTAAGTAATAATCCCAAAAGACAAACCTTAAAACTAAAATAATGAAATGATTCAACCATTAAAAGCATTAAATCCAATCAAAATTATTGATTGTCAAAAATTCTTAAAATCAACATGAAATATAAAATCATTTTAAACCAATGGTTGAAAATTAGGACAAAAATAACAGATAAACTAAGAACAAGATCTAGTTATAACATCTGGCTCTTGCTGCAGGATGAAGTTCTCCTTGTGAGGCTTCAAGAACCTGTAGACCTTGTGCCTTATTCATTGGGTGATGGAGTCATTTATCAAATCTCTGCAACTTTGTCAAACTCTGAACACATACCTCTGAAACGAAAAAATACTGCTACAAACCAGCATACTGAAAAGAATCTACATGCTCGTATAGCGAGCTTATTATGCTATTTACTCCTACTTCTAATCGGAGGAAACAACCCAATCAAGTGTAATCATACTTCTAGTGAAGCCAAGAAACCATTTGACTGAGAATCATAATTTCATGCATGCTACTGTTTGAGAAAACCCATAAAAGATGTGATAAATGCAATAAAGAGTCTATAGGCAGCTGATACTTATGACTGGAAATAGGAAGTATGCCAAAATATGGAGCATTAGAAAACTTTGAAAAATACAACTCCATCCAAGAAGCCAAGGGATCATGAAATTTCCGATTTAAAACTTCAATGTCTTTATTATATTCATCATAAAGTGAAGCATTCTCTTCCTCTCCATTGCTGTTTTTTTAAAACTTTGGATCAAGAATGGAAACCAAGGGCTTTTCAAGCTACTTCTCGACCTTAAAATAAAACCCTTGATCAAAACTTGAACAAATAAAATTTTGAAAGTGACCATAAGTCAAGAATGACAACTTATTTCTTATATCAATAGTAAGAGGTTGAAGAGCAACAACTTCTTCTTCATAACATGATAATCTCATAAAATTTCTACTATAATCCACTGAAAGTATGTTATCATCAAAAAAGTCAGCAAACTGATATGAAGAATCAACACAAGCATCATTTATATCCTTGTTCATATGAAAATCTGAAAATGATGAAGAAAATTGTCTTAAATCTGAATGATACTTACGTTCTTCTTCCTGTTCATAAGCTTGTATATCTTCAACATGAGCCTGATCTCGAAGCATTTTGCAAGCTCGGATGTTCTCCTCCACTCCTTTTTCATCCTCAAACAATTATCTTAAAGATGATGGTTTTCTTTCTAACAGGAATAAGACAAGATCTGAATGTTGAGCCATAACATAATATACCATAGCAAGTTTTTCCGAAGGTCTGATCTCCGTAGGCATACTGAAATAAAAACTTTGAAACCTCCAATTAAATTTAGTAATTGGCTCATCATTTTCCCTTTTCAAACTATAAAATTCGGAAAGAAATTGATCATAAGATTTATTCTTACCCCAATACTTCAAAAAGACATCATGTAACTCTTCCCACGATCCGATTAAATCAGCTTTTAAATTTCGAAACAAAAACTCAACATCTCCAGCAAAGGATTTCGAAAATAACATCATGACAACATCCTCATGCATAATTTCAAAATTATCAATGAAATTATGAAAAGATTCTAAATGCTTCTCTGCTGTAATATGGTCTTTTCGAGTAAAATGGGGAAGATATTCAACAAAGTAGGAAGGGTAAGGATGTAAGAGAGATGGCAACCTAAGAGGTCTAAACATCTTCTGTCTGAGTCTAGACTGAAAATTTGTGAGTTGAAAATGAGGTTCAACAAGCTGTTCGGAAGTTTCAGCAGTGATGATAGAAGGTAATAGATCAGCTTTATTCTCTACAAGATGACCAGAATAATCAGCTTCAAGAGATATGGGTATATGTATATCATGCTGAACATGTATTTCAAATGAAGGAATAGGATCAACATCAATAACACAAGAAGAATGGAGATTTTCTTCTTCCAAAGTGGGATATGTACTTGAATGTTTATGATCATCGGAATAGACAAAACAAAAAATAATTCTTTTGACATGCAATGGGAAAGATAGGAAAGAACTGATGAATAAGAACAAAACCTCATGGAGTAAAGTAACAAGCTGATATCCAGTCTTTCCATTTGGCTTCTTCATTTTTCTGTCAACAAAATTCTCCTTGAAGTGGAATCTTTAATCGTGGAGTCACCGGTGAAAATTTGTAGTCTAAAATATTTTCTGACTTTGTTCACCTCTCAAAATCAGAAGAAAAATGATATCCCAAGGAAGATATACTTCAGCTTCGTCCCCGGCAACGGTGCCAAAGATGTTTGTGTCAGAAATTGTTCTTAGACTACCAGAAGAACAAGCTAACACAATCTCAAAACTAAAATTAAATAAAATAGGTTTTAGGGTTTTAAAAACTTCATCAGCAAGGAGAAAATAAACATCCACAAGCTAATACAGAACTGAATCATGCAAATTGGATAAACTGGGGATCAGACACATTCCAATAAGCCATAAACATTACACATGAAATACTAATTCCACCCACAGGCTACAAGCATTTACATAAATAAAACTTTAAACAAGAAATGAAATTGTAGACTGAGCAATCAAATAGATCAGAAATGAAAAAGCATGATAGGTAAAATGGCTTATCAGTTTATATATAATCAATAACAGTCATCCACTTACATAAGAGTTATAAGTGCTAGCTTGAGAAATCAAAGCTCCAAAAGCCTCTCCTTGAGTGAAAAATCCCCCCCTCCAAACTGTATGTTTGTCTTTCTTTTTATTATTACAAAAGTAAAGTAGTTCCATAACTACCTTTTAGGTCAAAATTTGAAACAGTTACATCAATTAGTTACATGATAACTCAAAATCTTTAAAGATAATTAACCCAAAAATAGCAAATCGGATTTGGGAAAATTTGGCGAATTTCTGGAAATTTGGGTCTCAAAGACACCTTCATATCTCTCTATCCGTAACCTGTGTAAAAACTGAGAGAGGTTTTTTAAATGAGTATGTTATGAACAAAAACCTCTCTTGGTTTTTCAAAATTCCTCTTCAATTGATTAGAATATGTTCTGCAAATTTGTGATTAAAACATGAAATTATTAAATAATTCAAACCCTGAAAATAGGCCACAAAGATGAATTCGAATCTCTCAAACGATAATAGCTGTTGCAAAACTCTTAGAGGTTTTTGTGAATAAGTCTGTTGTGGACAAAAACCTCTTTTGTTTTTCTTGAATTCATTTCCATCTTCTCGTAATCGGCTCCCAATTACAATAACAAAAAAAAGGAAAAATAGAGCTGCTACAGGGATCTCCTCATGAAAATATTTGACAAAGGACTCAAAAATGAGAGTTAGATTATAAATTAAAAATTGGAATGAACTTTTATTATAAGTTTTTGAAAGCTTAAAGATGTACATATTAACTAATAATCCTAAAAGACAAACCTTAAAACTAAAATAATGAAATGATTCAACCATTAAAAGCATTAAATCCAACCAAAATGATTGATTGTCAAAAATTCTTAAAATCAACATGAAATATAAAATCATTTTAAACCAACAGTTGAAAATTAGGACAAAAATAACAGATAAACTAAGAACAAGATCTATTTATAACACATGGAATACAAAAAATGAATAAGGCAGAGTTGTGTAAATCAAATGGTTGGTAAAAAACATCAAAACTTCAGTGGAAGTATGAATCAAGAACTTAAAAGATGCCATTTGCAGTGGCATCGTCTCTGTTCGAATACAATCGTATGTGAAAATGGCCACGACAATGAGTGAAGTAGATAGTATTTTCGAAGGCGACAAGGAAGTAGATAGATTGACCAACCAACGACCAAATCAGAGGAAAATAGCTTATCAACAGTGAAATAAGAGGAAAATGCGTTAATTATCACCAAAATAGTATGAAGATACCTATCAAGTTTCTATTCACCAGACTGACGAGGAATTTTTGAATCTTTGAGATTTTGTCTCCATTGTTTAATGCCTTCGAAGTAAATATAGTATAATATAATATAATATTATAATATATAAGATATACATGGACAAAGAATATGTGAAAGGTGATTGGGAAAATTGACAAAGAATTTGTTACAGTGGGCAGACAATGTGTTCGTTGAATTAGCGCCTTCAAAGTAAATATAATATATATTATAATAATATAATTATTCAATGAACACATTGTCTCTCCACTGTAAAATGATTTCTGGCTAGTTTTTCCAATTGTCTTTTGTCAAATGTTCTTATCCATTTACATAGCATCCCATGTGGCAAGAGCTATTTATTGAGCTGTAGAACATTTAATGCGGCTGCAGCAAGCTTGATGATCGTTGGATCTTAAGCTGCCCGAGATCCAACAGTCATCAAGCCTACTGCAACTGCATTAAATCATATGGAGCTCAATAGATCTTACCATCTCATGTCGTGTAATTCTTGATCATGTATGTAAAGTTTTGACTTTGAATGGGTGTAGAAGGAGCAAGTCAACATAAGTCGACTTGAACGAAGACCGACTTAGTCAGTCGACTAAGTCGATGGACCAACTAGTCGATCAGCCGACTACGTCGGTCGGTCGACTAAACTAGTTAATTAAGTCGGCTAACTAACAGTTGTGTTGGTTCACCGAACCGACAGGTAGTTATTTTGTAACTGTTTGTAATTTGTATATATTAGGCTGTTGAGCCACACAAGAACTCAGTTCAGTTCTGTGCTTTGTATGAACTCATTGTAATAAAGTATTATGTTCTATCTTATCTGTTCTTATCTCTTGTCTCTGTATATTTATATGTTTTAGTATGTATTATTGGTAACCTTATGTGATCTGTGAGATTACAACATTGGTTCCGTTGCCGGTAGTACATGTCTAGAATATATGCTTACCTATGATACCAGAGTAGGAGATCAAGGACTGGTGGGAGCGTAAGATTGCCAATTACTTACAAAATTACGCACGTAGGAACAGACTAACAGTTGCAGAAGCCAAAGCCCGATTTTTCACCGAGACACACGAGAAGTTTGTTGAATCCGTGCCACAACTACTGAAGCAACTCCTGGATGAAAAAGACCGACGCAACTAAAGAAGAACAGTTGCTGGAGAAACTTATTCGGGGGGGATAGAACAAATCTGTCGGAGTGGTGTGAGAAGATCGCCGACGACTTCTGTGAGGAACAAGCACTAGAAGACCGAACATCAGTGGAAACTGTAAAAGCTAAATTCTACACAGATTTCACCGACCAATTTCTGTGCTCCTTACTGACCCTGCTGTTCAAGTTCTTGATAGAGAAAGGAGCAGGCCATATCGTCGAACCTCGACCACCATTGTACGAACTACCATCAAACACTAACTGGGCGGAGAAGCAAAAGAAGTGGGATAAATTCATCGCTGAAAGGGAGTGGGAATACTTCCTGAACAAATAGACAGCATTATTCGAGCTTTCTAAAAAGCGTCGGGTAGGCTATGGGGGGGTAGCTGGTTGTGTGTTGAAGAGGGAGCATAGTGGATACTAGTCGACCAGATTTAAGCCAGTAATGAACAGTCGACCGAAAAGGACCTGAAGGAATAGTATTGTATGAAAGTATGTTGGACATTAAGAGAATCGAGAGGGATGAAAGACAGCAGAGAAGGGAAGCCAGACGAGAACGAGCCGAAGAGCTGCGTCGAGAACAAAACCCTAGGGAGATTGACCGAGATGAGAATCCGCCAGAGTCGGGTCATGACCGACAAGAAGGAGGCGTAGACGAAGAGACAGCCCCTCAGGAAGAAGAAGTGTGGATAGAGCAGCAAGAAGCTCTCCAAATAACGGTTCCCGATGAAGTAACCCTGTCCCCAGCCAATCCACATACCGTAATACAGACTATTATTGAAGACGACCTCCGACTGAGAGCTGGTGACATCACTATCTGGAGTCGACTAGGTGACGAACCCTACCCAGGACGACACCTTGTCATACGCCGACCCGTCGAAGGGAACTAGGTGACCTTTCAAACGGCACCTTCCTTTCGGAGTATCCACTTGCTCCTACTGACACACGAAGGAGCACCCCCCCTGCCACATACAACTTTAGAAGATACCGAAGAGTCAGACCAAAGCACGCAGAGTGACAGTGGCCCATTGAGAAGACAAATTATCAACAATCCGCTGTACGATGAGAAAGAATCGACCACCGACGGAAGCATAAGTTCCATCGACCAAAACCCCATCTGCAACCCCACAGGTTCGACTGTATCAACAACCCCACCTCTTTCACCACCACCCACACCCCCACCTCCGCCGCCGTCGGATAGCAGTGACAGCGACTCAGACATGGGTCATGGAACTGCCCACATTCCTCTATATGAGGGGGATGAAGATCCTAGACGACATTGGTTTGTCTGCGAGTCCATCTGGGATGCAAACCAGGTGACTGATGAAGAACGACAGATGGCCCAGTTCGCAGGGGCCCTACGCAAACGATCCTTTACATGGTTCATGACATTCACAGAAAGGACCCCCAAGGCAACCAAAGCCAAGATAAAGGCGCAATTCTTGTCCTTTTTCAAAACCCCAAACGCTAAGCATCTGGCAGCCAAAAAGCTGAAAACAACCCAAAAGAAGCCAGGAGAAACTGTCCGCGATTATGACAAACGCTGGAAGGACCTGTTGAGTCAATTAGATTATGTTATTGATGAACAACTGCTAATTCAATGGTTTCTTACAGGCTTATCACAAAAAATTCGCCGACATATCAGTCTGGAAACTTTCAAGACATATGAAGATGCGCTGACTAAAGCTCTGCAGGTCGAGATGGACGAAGACATCCCTGCATATCCAATAGACCACCACCTGGAGGAACAGCTAGAAAATGTCCAGAAGTCTTTAAAAGAGTTGACCCTGAAGAATCAAGAGATCTGGTGTACAAACTGTTCGACGGCAGGTCATTCAAAAGATACTTGTCGACAGCAGTACAGTCGACAAGATGTCCGTTTTGTGCAGACTAACGCGTTTTGCGACATTTGCCAGGAACGTGGAGACCATTCTACAACCGACTGTCCTTACAACATGAAGAATGGAAAGGCTTCCTGGTGTTCCATCTGCGAGACAAAAAGCCACAACACGGCCGACTGTCAACTGAACCTGAAAAATAGACAGAACTACCAGGCTGTTTACCAAACGAATGCAGTAGCACAGACTAATGAGCAAAGCAATTCAAACAATTAGAGTGGGAAACAACCTAACAGTCGACGATATGAACGTCGGTATGACAATCGACGACAAGGGTTTGGAAGAGGTCGATTCGTTGGGAATTGAGACATACGCACTCGTCGTCCCAGCCAGTGCTTCATTTGCTATAAAGAGGGGCACAGATGCGCAGACTGTCCGTACAAGGACAGAACTGACCTGAAATTATGTACGCATTGTGGAGTAGGCGATCACTCCTTGGAGGATTGTCCTACTATGTTGGAAAAAATTAATATGAAAAAGAATGTTAATTTCTTGTCTTGTGTACAAAATCATGATGTAGTACATACTAAAAATATGCATATTGTCACTCGTCAAGGCACAAAAACAGGGCCTGATAACCCACAAGTTACCAGGATCAAAGACGTCAATGATTATCCAAACCCTATAACACAAAAACACACCTATCAAGAGGCATCACACATATTTCAAAACCTTGCACAGCAAGAGGACATTACTCACAGTCGACTTAGCATGACACAACAGTTAACCCATCTCATTCAAACAGATGAGTCGGTAGCCCACTTCATTGATTTATTGCATCAAATCAAAAATACTAACCCTGAAAAACAAACTAAGAACATTTGTAACCTAAATCAAAAAGACAAAAACGATGTCGACCCTCTAGTCGACCTGGAAATCGAAGGTTTCCATGTCCGACAAGTGGTACTTGATTTCGGGTCTCAGGTAAATATTATGACCCGAGACGCATGGGAAAAGATGGGCAGACCTCGACTCTATGAGTCAGGCATTTATCTAAAACTGGCCGACCAAGGTCTCATTGAACCCATTGGGGTTTGGAAAAATGTAGATACGACCATCAAAGGAATATCAACCAAGGTTGATTTCAAAATTATTGACCCAAAGGAAGGATATAGCTCCTTCCTAGCCCTTGTAGGACGACCTTGGGGTCGAAAGATGAAAGATTCTATCTCTTTAGACAAAGAACGTATTAAGCTCAAAGGAAATGGCCAAAAGGTCATAGTACCTATTAATCCATCCCAAGGACAACCTTGGATTGAGCCGATTGATGAGGAAGTCGATATTCGACAACTTTATCAGATCCAGAACAATACCGACTATACTGAACCAAACGCCCAAGGGGAGCTTTACTTAGGTAACCCCGACTCAGTTGGCTATAATTCGGACGCTGAACTCTATGACTGGGAGATAGAAAATTACGAAACGCAAGCAAGAGGGTGCTGGACTATTCAAACAGTACAGAAAAAACCCACCCGACAGTGCTTCATCGTATCGATTATCCCAATTTTTTTTGAAAATAAACAAAGAGAACGCCCTACCTTACAACCCACGAACTTCAATAATACTCAACTACCCCGGTATAAGGAGAGGGAATCCCCAGTCATGCATGTCGAACAAGTCTCTAAAAATATTGGAGAACATGGTCGACTGCAAAGCTTAGTGGAAACATTTACAGGTCAAGCAGCTAGATGGTGGGATACCCATCAATCAAAACTACAGACCTAGACCACTGCTTCAACCTTCTTTGTCGAACGGTTTGGAGGGAAAAAGTTAACACAGGAAGCCCAAATCCCTATCTTCACTCAAGGCCAGAACCCAGAAGACCACATTAGGACTTGTGAAAAGGAGTGGCGAAGACTTGGTTACAAAGATGAGAGAGCCTGGCCCCATTTGTTTCCTTCAACCTTAGACGACTTACCTACCAAATGGTATAAAATGGAAGAAGCTAGGGGAGAAACCTTCTTTGGGCACGAATTAAGAGAAAACTTTATCAAAGACTTCCAGTTTACACCTCAAAACGAAAAATTGGCTGCGACAGCACAGCAAATCAAACAATTTCTCTAGCCGACCGTCAATCAACCCTCCTAGACCGACCAACAGGTCAAGAATTGCCATTCTCTACAAACTGCACCCTGACCACAGTCCAACCGATTGCACTTAGAAAATGAACACACCATCGGCAAAAGCTTCAGATGGAACCCTGACCATAGTGAAACCAACAAACCTATATATTCCATCTTGAAAGTCGAGAGCACAGATAAACCCGACATTGACAGAATGACTGCAGCCGACTTTCCTGCTACATTCTCACAGTTCACAGAGGGAAGTCGGCTGATCAATGAAGCTAAAGCACCAGAGTGGCTGGATGCAAAAGTGAAAACCAAGGAGGTCGACATTTCAAATGACGACCGTCCAAAGTTAGCTAAGATTGGAGACTATTGGAGTGAACACCAAACCTCCGAAATCATAAACTTACTTAGAGAATTCCAAGATGTCTTTGCCAGGGATTACAAAGACTTAAAAGGACTAGTACAGGAAATGGGAGAAATGAAAATAGATACAAAACCTGATGTCCGACCTGTTAAGAAACGACCTTATAAATTAGCTCATAAGTATAAGGAGATAGTTAAGAAGGAAATAGACAACATGTTAGAAGCAGGGATCATTTACCCCATCGACCAGTCGGAATGGGAAAGTCCCATGGTAGTACAACCTAAGAAACATGACCCGACCAGATTAAGAATTTGTGTCGAATTTAGAGAGTTTAACAAAGTCACCCTAACCGATCCATTCCCAACCCTGTATGCTGATGAAATCTTGAATGAAGTGGCAGGACATGAATGCTACTCATTTACAGATGGATTTTCAGGATTCAACCAAGTACATATAGCAAAGGAAGACCAGAAGAAAACTACATTTGTCTGCGAATTTGGTTCTTTTGCTTATAGGGTTATGCCTTTTGGATTAAAGAATGCATCTGCAGTCTTTTCTAGAATTGTTGTAAAAACTTTCCAGGAATACATCTATAAAACCATGGCAGTCTACTTCGACGACTGGATTATCTGCTCCACCCTAAAGGACCACTGCACATGGCTCTGACTTATGCTGGAGAGATGTCAATAGATCCAACTCTCCTTAAACATTAAGAAGTGTATCTTTATGACCCCCATAGGGATACTACTAGGACATGTTGTTTGCAAAGATGGTATTAAGGTTGATTTTGCTAAGATTAAAATCATCCTCGACTTGAAGCCTCCAATAAACCCTAAACAGGTTCGGGTGTTATTGGGACATACAAGGTATTATAGGAAGTTTATTCGACATTACTCAGACATGACCTACCCTCTGGAAGAGCTGCTAAAAGAAGATCAAGAATTTAGGTGGACATACGAATGCCAAATATCCTTCGAAAAACTGAAGAGAAAACTGGTCGAAGCCCCCATACTTAAGTTTCCCAATTGGTCGACCAAATTTCACGTGCATATTGATGCATCAGGGATAGCTATTGGCGCAATCCTGACTCAACCAGGAGACGATGGAATGGATCACCCCATAGTTTACAGCAGTCGAAAACTCAATAAGGCTGAAAAGAACTATTCGACCACCGAGAGGGAAGCCCTAGGTATGGTCTTTACCCTTCAAAAGTATAGACATTACCTGTTAGCCAACCCTTTCATATTTTACACCGACCATCAAGCATTGAAATACCTTGTTAATAAACCCCTTCATCATGGAAGAATTTGTCGATGGCTACTTCTTTTTCAAGAATTTGAATTTGAAGTAGTAGTCCGACCAGGAAAGCTCAATGTCGGGCCCGACCACCTATCCCGTATCGACACAGGAGAGGAACCAACCGGAGTCGACGATGACTTGCCAGACGCACACCTATTTCGTATAGAAGCGGTACCAGAAGAACTGGAGGAAATTGCTCAATTCTTGGAAACAGGTCAGGAACCAGAAGGCCTGAACACTAAGAAGAAGCAAATCCTAGCTATGAAGGCTGCCCCTTACAGCCTCATCAATGGATTTCTATATAAAATTGGGTTAGACGATGTCCTTAGAAGATGTGTACTCGACCATGAATGAGACCAAATAATGCACGAAGCCCATTATGGCCCTGCAGGAGGACACTTTCAAGCCGACACAACTGCTAGGAAAATTCAACAGTCTGGCTTATGGTGGCCGACACTCCATAGAGATTGTAAAAATTTTGTTAGTCGATGTGACAGATGTCAACGACTTGGTTGACCACTACCAAGCACAGAAATTCCCCTGATCTCTGTAAACCCTAGTCTCACATTCGAAATTTGGGCTATAGACTTCATAGGACCATTTCCTGTCCCAGCCCGACAATCAGGTGCAAGATATATTATCACTGCAGTGGAATATGTTACTAAATGGGCAGAAGCTGAACATGTCAAAACATGTTCAAGTGAGGTAGCTGCTAAATTCATCTATGAAAACATTATTACTTGATTTGGATGTCCACTCACATTGATCAGCAACCAAGGATCACACTTCATTAACAAAACCATCAAAAACTTAACCGACCAGTTTCACATCGACCACAGACGAAGTACAGCGTACCACCCTCAGTCGAATGGTGCAATTGAAGCTTTTAATAAAACACTGACCAAAGGATTGACTAAAATATGCAATACCGACAAAGATGACTGGGACGAGAAAATCCCTGCAGTCTTATGGGCATACAGGACTGCGTATAAACGGTCGACCGACCAAACTCCCTTTCGACTGGTATATGGACAAGAAGCAGTCGTCCCCCTACACTTCCGACAGCAGGCACCTATTGTTGCTCAACTACTTCATATCGATGTCGAGCATGCAAGAAATGATCGACTGTTCCAACTCAGTAAACTGGAAGAACATAGAGTTATGGCTATTCAACACCAGGAAATTCACAAACAACAGCAGAAATCCTGGCATGACCGTAACATCAAGACCAAAAACTTATCGGCTGGTGACCTTGCCTTACTCTATAACAGTCGAGTGAAAGGAAAACCAAAGAAACTGCACACAGAATGGATGGAACCCTATGTTGTCGAAGAAATCCACCCCAATGGTTCAGTCCAACTAAAAACATTATAGGGCCTAGTATTTCGGAAGCTCGTCAATGGAGCCCGACTTAAACGGTACAAAAACTGATTCAAAAAAAATAAAAAAATAATCATAACGACCGTAACTGTCAATCAAAACCTATAAAAAGTTAGAAAAATTCCAAAAACAAAACAATACATTTAAAAACCAGCCAGCATGACAGCAACTCAACCCTTTGACAACCGACAACATTTTCATCAACCATCCTCATCGACCATTCATGCCGACCTTTTCATCACCGACACCGACCGTCGACCTCGAGCGTCCCATCACACATTAATGGCCTCGAGCGCCAAACCAGATCCCCCAAATCGCACTCGAGTATTACAGTTGGACTGTCAAGTCCGCCATTAATACAACCAGTTTGACACTCCACCATTCGCACACCTATAAATAATGGACCGTCGAAGGTTCATTCACCACACCCTTTACTCACAGAGCCCTCACATCCTCCGTCGACCAGCACCCATGAACCCTGTTCAAAATCCGACCAATCCGAAGTCATGGCACCCAAACTCACACGAGCCGCCGCAAAGGCCAAGGAGTTGCAGGCAGAGGACACACCCTTGGTACAAAGACTGAAGAATATCAAAGCTGCCAAAGTCCAGGAGGGTCCATTTCAGAAACTCTGGGCCGAAATCCAAGAGTGGGCATATGAAGGAAGTAAAATGACCCAGGCCGCTGAGAAAGTCCGAAACAGCACCATTCTCCAGTACCCTAATGCACCATTGATGGCTAGCTTCGGTGGAATGAAGGAAGCAGCTGTAAAATTTATTATCAGTCGTTACCACAACGACTGATTCTACTTCGACCAGCCGATTGACATCACCGGAGATGTTATTTTGGCGCTTACGGGTCTGTCGAACAAAGGCGACCCTGTCCCAATTGGGATTAAGGAGGGACTCGTCCAAGAACTTACAGGCACACCGACTGGAAAAAACTCTAAAGGGTTAATGATAGGACAGATTGCGACCCGGACACCACAGATTATGGCTAAGATAATCGCAATCACCCTTACCTTGGCCGGTCGAAGCAGCGACCTTAAATTAGAGATGCTGGAGGCGGTCGACACAATCGCCACCAATGGGAAAGTCTACCGATGGGGAGACTATGTCGCCGACATGGTCAAAACCATCTGTGAACGCTGCCAGGAGACGGGAGGTATTATCAAATTCCCCTCCCTGATTATCTGGATAGTCATGTATCACTTCTGTCCGGAAGGCAGTCCAGTCTTCCGGGAGCCGACTAGATTTCAAATGCATCGTTTCAAACTTTTCTCACAAAAAGGCACCCTGCATGAGCTAGCACAGGGGAAATTCTTCTTGGAGACTTGGTTCCAGCAGTTAAAGGTTCAGACGACGAGGTGGAGGGTGCCCCAAAACATCCGACGAAACCTCCCAGCCGACTCACATATCCAGTTAGCACTCGACCATACATCAGTATGGTACATGCGAGGTCAAGACCCCAAAGCAAAAGACCTCGACTACTACCCGACAGTTGAACAAATTTTCAGAGAATTGACCCGACAGGCAGGAGCAAAGGTACCAATTCCGGAGGCTGCCAAAAAGGTCGACTTCTCTACCATCGAACCGCTGATAGACCAGGAGAAGGAGGAGGACTACGAGCTTAATCTGTATATCAGTACATTCGTGTCGGAGGATGCCTCGACCGTGACCACTAGTCGGGTGCATATTACTGTGAAACCTCCGACTGCACAGGTCGTCGACCCCCAGCCGACATAACCACAACAACCAACACCACAAACGCAGCCAACAGTGCAATAGACAACTCCTCCGGCTCCCGCTCTCGTCAAAACCACCCCAGAACCAACAGGTGAAGTCAAAGAGGACGACCCTGAGTATGCCCTATCAAAGAGCAACATCAAGAAGCTTGCTAAAGAGATAGCGGTTGCCAGGAAGAGACTCAAGACACAAAAACAACAAACAGGCAGGGGCAAGCGCAAACTTATTCTCGACTCGTCCGACGATGATGAAGAACTCGCAGCCACAGCTGTCGACATTGTCGAAGACGCCCACGCCAATAAAGTGTCGGTTGAAACCCAGTTTCAACGATATATTGAGGCAGGCGCCCCAGAAGCAAGGCCCAAGAAAGCAAAAAGACAACCGACGGCTGAAAACGTCGTCGACCTTGTGTCGACCCCCCCTCCTCCATCCCTGACGCGTGTGGTCGAAGAACAAGCACCGGCAGAACAGTTGGGTAACCCCATGGAAGACTATCAAAGAGCAATTCTGGAGGCACTAAGAGCCAGGGCCGACAAATACGCTGAGCTCAGAGCCTTCTTCGCGACGCTACCTACACTGTTCCAGTCGGCACAAACAATACGGATGACAACTCCTCTTAAAGCAAACAAACAAATCTACGCCCAAGAAACAACGACATTCACTAGGATCGACGACGGAGGTGACGTGATTGGATCAATCCACTCTGTCATGGAGCAAATCGACCTCGACGCCCAGAACGAACCACCCACGTCACCGTCGGAAGCAGGTATCTCTTCCGACCAAAGCCCACCAAACAGTCCCGTCACCCTTTTGTCCCCCACTCCGTCTCCACCTCCGCCACCATCATCTCCACCACCCCCGCCACCCCCCGACTCACAACCAAAACCACCATCAGCATCACAGCCGGAAGAAGTCATACCAACTCCTCTAGCAGAAAACCCACCGTCCCCCATACCCCCTCCTCAAAAAGAAACTCCCCTGACTTCTCTCCCACCTCCCCAAACAGAGCAACCCTCGGCCTCCGTTCCACCAACTACAGATCCCACTTCAACTACTGCAGGTACCCAAGAGCCACAGACAGACACTCAGAAGAAAAAGAAAGACCATCATAGACCATCCGGCCTGAAGATTAGCTTAAAAGATGCAAGTTCGCTAACCGACTCAGAGGACGGCCAACTGCTCAAAACCTTGTCCAAAGAGTCAAAGAAGAGGACGGTCACCAAAAGTAAAGAGCTCAAAGACAAGGAGGCAGAACAAGTCGAGTTTCTCGGAAAATGCAGGTCTCTTGCACAATCTGTCGGTCTAGGCCCGGTCGAAGATGCTACAGATCGACCTCTGGAAAGGGCATACCAACTTTTTGAAGGCATGGTGTCGACCATACAAACACATCTCCAAGAAACTAAAGCAGAACAAAAGGAAGAGACCGCCCGACTCCTCTTGAACCAGCACACTGCATTTTCGGAGGCTTACAAAGTATTACAGGACCATATGGAGGAATCCATTGTTACTGAGGAAGTGCTGAGAGACTGGCCTACTCATTATGGGCAAGTCTATCATCAGACCAGGCAGACAAGGCAAGGTATTCAGGCCTTGGAAGGACGTAAGTCGACGGAGGCAGAAATGAGGCAGACTATTGACGAGCAGATTGTCATGGAGAATAGCAAACTGCAGAAACTAGAACGAGAAGCTCATCAGTGGGTCCAGCAAGCCCTTCCAAACTTAGAGAAGGCCGACAATATCTTCCCGCAGATGAGAAGACTCCTTGAGACTGCAGAAGAACAGAACCAAATGTTGGGTCCCAACATGGAGCACATTGCAGAAATGCCCATGGCAGAAAAGATGTCAGTACTGTCGAGTATAACTACTCTAACGATCGACATTCAGAAAGCCTTGCAGACATGGACAGACTTCCAGCATCAGCTTGCCGTCACTGCACCAGCAATAGTCGAAGTTTGCGTCCAGAGAAGACCAACTATCCGTCTGCACAGTCCACCTCAGTAGCAGTTTTGCAGGGTCCGACCAACATTAACAATTTTTGTACCTCCTTGTTTCTTCGGGACGAAGAAATGTTTTGTTCGTGGGGGAGATGTAGAAGGAGCAAGTCGACATAAGTCGACTTGAACGAAGACCGACTTAGTCAGTCGACTAAGTCGATGGACCGACTAGTCAATCAGCCGACTACGTCGGTCGGCCGACTAAACTAGTTAATTAAGTCGGCTAACTAACAGTCGTGTCGGTTCACCGAACCGACAGGTAGTTATTTTGTAACTGTTTGTAATTTGTATATATTAGGCTGTTGAGCCACACAAGAACTCAGTTCAGTTCTGTGCTTTGTATGAACTCATTGTAATAAAGTATTATGTTCTATCTTATCTGTTCTTATCTCTTGTCTCTGTATATTTATATGTTTTAGTATGTATTATTGGTAACCTTATGTGATCTGTGAGATTACAACAATGGGCAGACTTTGTTTGCAACCTTGGAAGATACGAAGAGACGATGTTTAGAAGTTTTTTCCCACAACGACCAGTCGCGGGCTACCTTGTCCTTTAAGAAACGCTTGACCTCTGACAGTGTGACCCTGACTTCCATCCAAGAATTCTCCTAGAGTTCCTAGGGTGAGAAGTTGGAGACTCGAATCCTAGCTGACCTTAACTTCCCGTACTGTTGCCGCGAGGTCACCAACATGGACGAGACCGCGTGGAGCAAGAGATCCAGAAGATATTCCTCTAGGTCGCGCATTTGATCCTTGTTGGTAAGGAATTCTTCTTAAGATAAGTTCGTAGCAACGCTAATCGGCTCTATGTCCCATAGCTAGACTGCATGCTGGTCAAAGACAAGCTCGAATTTTACCCAAAAAAACAATGGATCTGTGGAGAGAGGCACATATGCTGCCTTCATGGATCAAGCCACTTCCACTTTGATAATAGAAGTCTTCCAAGCAACTCGTCGTTCTGTCTTAAAGCATGTATCCAATTTCCCCATGGTTTGCAGATATCCTTATGCCAATGGCGTGTTGGATGGGCCAGTTACTCATAACCCATGAAGCAGAGAGGGACGATTTGGTCACCCTCCCAGTTGCAAAGAATCATCGCCTTCGAGTTCTTGTGTCTTATCCAACAAAGAGAGCAATGGAAATAGCATGTAGACGTTATGCAACAATGACTGGAGCCACTTGATGTGGAGCTCAGCTTCTCTGGTCACAAGAAGATGAGTGTTTTCCCTTTCCCTGCTCTAGGGCCACTTATGGACATATCTCTTCTCGATCAGTTCTACTCTTGTGATCTTGTACTAGTGACTGGAGAATCCCCTTTACAAGTCCTCTTTCCGCTATGAGTTTCAAGGTTTGTCATCACAAACATTGCATGTTGTTTCAGAATAAAATGTAAACCTTTACTTTCATTTTCTTTGAATTGACGTACTGCTTATTGTGGTGTCTTCTTGGTTATTTGAAGGTAAGAAAACCTCTATAAATTTGTAAAGCAAAACCACAGTAGCAGCCTTTGATGCTTATATTATTTTTCTTATTTTTATTTTGTTTAGATGCTTTTAGACATTTGGAAAGTATCAACAAAGACAATTGAACATATCTGAGCGACAACTGGCAACCAAGTTGAGTTAGTTCAAGAAACCAGAAGAGTTGTAATGTGTTTGATCTGTGATTTAACAAATCATTCCAAAGAATTGGAACCTAAATGAAAATCATGAAAATTTTGTAGATCAAAATCGAGCCAACATTGGTGCATATAACTTTGAGTTGTTTATTACAACGACAAGGGATTGCTTGCACTATGTAACATTAGTTTAGAAACAATACAAAGCAGAAGCAAAATGATATTTACACTCTTCATAATTTATAGTTAATAGATGTTAAAGTTAATTCATAGTGATGTACATGTTGTTGAATGTTGAATCAATGGCCCTTGGGATTGGGATGATGATAAGACTCATTTCAATATTTCTCTTCTTTACACTCTAAACTCAAAATCATGTTTAGAAAATTCAACCTTCATTACAAGTTGGTCATTAATATTTTCACTGATTCAAAATCATGTTTAGAAAATTCAACCTTCATTACTAGTTGGTCATTAATATTTTCACTAGATAGCTCAATTAGCAAATTCAACATTCATCACAAGTTGGTCATTAATATTTTCAATAGATAGCCCAATGTTTTTTCCAACCAACCAGATTTCATCAATAACAACATACTGAGTTTCACATTCAATCAAATTTGTCAATGATTGTTTGTTAGATAGCCCAATTGATTTTTGAAGCAACAAGATTTCATCAATAGCAACATATTGAGTTTTACATTCAATCAAATTTGTCAATGATTGTTTGTTGACACAATGCACTTCATTTTTCAAAAACAACTTTTTTTTTCATGTTAATCATTTATGTGAGCAAGGTATAATTTTGGCTTCTAAAATCAGAAATGTTTTATCCTTAAACATTTTTCAATTTTTCCCGATAATTGTTTTTCCTTACCTTGTTGTTTCACTTGATCTTTTATTTGTTTAGAGAAATAGTTCATTTCACACTCCTGCACTTTAGCATTTTCAAATTTTCATAATTGTTTTTCCTTACCTTGTTGTTTCACTTGATCTTTTAATTATTCAGAGAAATAATTCACTTCACACTCATGCACTTTAGCATTTTCAAATTTTCACAATTGTTTTTCCTTACCTTGTTGTTTCACTTGATTTTTTAATTGTTCAAAGAAATAATTCACTTCACACTCCCGCACTTCCTCATTCAAAGTGAGGAAATTGGTACCTTGTCAGCACCTCATAGATTTACTCCATCTTCCTCCGGTTTCTTATTCTCATTTTGTAACCTGCATTCCTTAAAAGTTTGCTTTAAAAATTCGAATTTCATTTAATATTTAAATGTTATAATTTAGTTACCAATAAGTTTGCTTTAAAAATTTGAATTTCATTTAATATTTAAATGTTATAATTTAGTTACCATATTGGTGAAATATTGAATAACTAATAAGTAGTGAGATAGTGAAATGCTACAATTTAGTTACCATATTCGTAAAATATTAAATATTGAATAATTAATAAGTAGTGAGATAATGAATACAGTAGAGAAAGTACATATTTACAATTGTAATATTGAATAACTAATAAGTAGTGAGATAGTGAATACAATAGAGAAAGTACATATTTACAATTGTAATATTGAATAACTAATAAGTAGTGAGATAGTGAATACAGTAGAGAAAGTACATATTTACAATTGTAATATTGAATAACTAATAAGTAGTGAGATAGTGAATACAGTAGAGAAAGTACATATTTACAATTGTAATATTGAATAACTAATAAGTAGTGAGATAATGAATACAGTAGAGAAAGTACAAATTTACAATTGTATACATAAGGACATCATTATGAACTCAACATCACGAAAACATCAAAACCAACCATTAATAAAGGTTAAATGTGAGTTGTATGAAGGAAAAAAGAGATTTATAGTTGAAGGAAAAAAGAGATATTTATAGTTGTATGCATAAGGACATCACTATGAACTCTACACCTAGCAAATATCAAGACCAACCATTAATAAAGTTTAAAGTTTAAATGTGAGTTGTATGAAGGAAAAAAGAGATATTGTATTAAGGACATCACTATGAACTCTACACTAGGAAACCATCAAGTCCAACCATTAATAAAGTTTAAAAGTTAAATGTGAGTTGTATGAAGGAAAAAAGAGATATTTACAGTTATATACATAAGGACATCACTATGAACTCTACATCAGGAAAACATCAATACCAACTATTAATAAAGTTTAAATGTGAGTTGTATGAAGGAAAAAGTGATAGAGCACCATTCCAAAAGAAATCAGGAAAACTCAAAGAGTTAGTTGTTGCCATTAGTGAGCTATCTAACCATGCAAGTTAAAAGATCTTAGAGAGTCACTCATTGGAATTACTTGTTATTTCCACTAGAAAATTGGTTATGAAAAGCACGGATGCTTTTGTTAGTGTAATTGCATCGAAGAGGTGCATTCTACAGCCCAGTATGGGAGAGATGTGTAACTCCTTTCATGCTCATCCTAGAGTTGACATGTGTCCTTCATAAAAAATAATAAAAGATTATAAAAATAACATGTCGACTTAAATTAAATTTAAATTATTTAGACTTGCATATATATAAAACAATATAAATTAGATAAACTAAAACCATAAACATTGGATTACACATTTCCTCAACACTTCCACTCTCAAAAAAGTTTACACGTTGAGATATTTGATCCCTCTCGGTGCTTGGTAGATCCCCTTTTAAATGGATCTATGCTGGTAAATAAATAAGAAATCAATGTTAATAGGGATAAAAGTCATTTTGGATGGCTTAGAATAAGAAAATGCTCACATTTAAGAATTCAAGTGTAATTTAAGCTATTGCCTTTAGTTTTTGGATTGTATTAAGGAAATTAATATATACATTAGACTTAATTTGTGTAAATAAATACTTTGTGAAAAATTGTCAAAATAAAAACTTGTGCGAGGAACCCATGTGATGTTTGTGAGGAGTCCATTTTGTATTTCCATTTTTCTATGTCATGCTTAGTATTAATTGTATTGAATAAGATAATATATGTTTTGGTATTTTTTAGTAGTGTTAGCTTTGAGGGTTACTCCAAAAGTGTTTACATCATGCTTGGGGTACTTCATGTGATGTCAGATGCATGGTGTATGGATGACCTTTGGATGTGTAGTGATGGACATACATACGTAAGGTGTCTTGCTCATTGAATGCTAGACCTTACCTTGTTGCTTATGTGACTTTATTCCTTGGAGCATAGGAGTAATCTTAACTAGGAAGAGTTGGCGGCTAGGGTTTTCTTGGTTTCCCTAGTTAATGTTTAAAGAGCTTGAAATTGTATCATCTTATGATGAGTTGTGAGTATGTACATGTACCCCATTTCTTATATATGAATGTAGTGTTGGGACAGTTATGATTAGTTGTGAGTATGTACATGTAATTCATTTCTTATATATGAATGAAGTGTTTTAACTGTCCAATTCTTGTGTACTTACATATTTCATTTTCATTTTGTATTGTTTTCTTGGTTGAGTAATTTCTAGCACATGTTGTTCATACTAATTTGACATAACATAAATATACAATATTTAAGAGTTAACACATATATACAAGATAAAGATATAAAATTTACACTTTTCATAAAGTTATTTCATAATATTTGTTATAAGAATGTAAAAGTTTTCCCTTAAGCACTTAAATGATTGCAATTGATGTACACTTGTTTGATATCTTTTCTTTGGATCTTCCTAGTGCTTCCTAGTGATTTGGACTGAAGTGAAATGAAGTATTTGTTGTTGCTCATTAATGTAATTATATATTTTATAATATTTGTTATAATTATATATTTTATAATATATGTTATAAGTATGGAAAAGTTTGCCCTGTAATTATATATTTTATAATATATGTTATAAGAATGGAAACATTTGCCCTTAGGGACGTAACTTATTGCAATTGATGTACATTTGTTTGGTATCTTTTCTTTGGATCTTTTTAGTGATTTGGACTGAAGTGAAATGAAGTATTTGCTATTGTTCACTACTGTAATTAGATATTTCAAATCAGCCTAAAGCTCCTAGTAATTATATCTAAGAACCTTAAACTGAGAGGTGAAATTTCTGAATTTCCAATAAACTTTATACATAGAAATTCTACAGATAAAAGTAGAATGGGATGGTTCCTTGACAAGATAACATAAAAATAGGATCTATGCCTTTATTATCACACATAAGAAAACCACCAATAAGCACTCAATAAGCACTTGTTGGAAAGCACATGAATTTAAAGTAGTAAGGGAAGGAAGTAACCAAATGTATCAACTGAGGGATTGAACTACACTGTTTTAAAAATAAGTGTTTTATTAGAAGCACTCTTAACAATTGATGGGAACCTAGAGTTTCAATGTGAATTTTTTTATAAAAAAAGTACTTTTATAACTAGGAGAGATCGACAATATAAACTATTTAGTTTTTTTTAAGAGCACATTATTAATAGAGACACTCCCCCATTATAAAACCCCTATAAATCATTGATATCTGACTTTATAATTTTCCTTATCTTGTCAATTTTTGTGCCGACTTGTTTTTGTTCATTGTTTTATAAATGAGTCTAGTAATAATTTCTCTTGATTGGGAAAATATCTTGTTAAAAAAAATGTATAGGAAGTCCATTGTGGGAATTCTTAGGTAGAGTCCTCCTACACCCACCAACTCTCACTTACCTACAACTAGGCCACATCATTTGTGAAAAGCCTATCTTAATGATTAAGACTTTATTGAAAAATTTTCAATTAAAAATAAGTTTGACTTTGTTTAATTATTGAAATTAAAACGAGAACTAGTTTAATTGAGATTTAATTTAAGAAACAATGGGAAACTGTCCACCCTAGAATAATAAAAGAAATAGACAATGTTTGCTTGAATAAAACCTTCAGATTTTGTATTTGCATACAATTTGTATAGGCAGTTTTGTCAAACTGACCCACTATGTATTTCATGTCTTAATCAATTTTTTTCATTCACTTTATACATTATTTTGGTTTTTTATTTTTTTATTTTTTATTTATTTTTTAATGATTACTTTCCTTTATCTTTACTTCATTTCTTACAATGAAATAAGAAAATTTATTACATTTTCAACAATCGAATACAAAGGAAAAATCACTTTATTCATCTTCAAAATTTTAAAAAAAAAGGAAACTAGAGATTTAAAATGAAAAACTTCCCATGAAAGTTTAAAGAGGTAATTTCATAATGAAAACAAGAAAACAAGAAGGGTCACATTAAATAAAATGCAAATAAAATGCAAGTTAAATAAAAAATAAAATTATGGAGAAACTGAAATTTATATTTTTGAAATTGTTTCACATAGTATGTATAAAAAGTTAAATTAAAGGTTATGATTTTAAAGAGTATGTATCATTGTTTCATTTCAAATTAAATAAAATATTATTGAATAATGATTTCAAAGAGTATATATATCATTGTTTTAATTTGGAATCATTTATGGTGGATTATTTTGAAATAAAAATTATTTATTATCCTTTCCTTTTCACAATTTTTGATGTAAATGGGAAACAATTCTTTAAAAGAAAATTGAGATAACCATTTGATTTAAAAGAAAATTTTGATTTAAAATAAAATTGAGACAACTACTTGATTTAGTACAAATTGTTTCAAAGAGTATATATAAATGTAAGTCAAATTCATTTCAAAGAGTACATATATCATTGTTTCAATTTACAATAATTTATGGTATTTTATTTTGAACATAAAATGATTTCTTATCTTTTTTTCACAATTTTTTTTATGTAATTCTTTAATAAAAGATCGAGACAACTACTTGACTTGTAATATGTAAATTCCCTTTTGTCACCCAAGTATAACTATTAATTTTGTGTAAATTTTGTATTGTTGTTATAAAAATTATCTATCGTAAAAAATAGTTGTGAATCATCATGTTGCAAAGTGTTTTCTCACAAAAATCATTGCAAAGTATCTACTACTAATCATTGCAAAGTATTTTTTCCACTTAAGATATTTTGTTTTATTTTATTTTACCAACTACCAACTTTACACCAGAGATCTCACTTTTAAGTGTAAAGTAACCCTTTTAGAGCTATGCAACTTAAATATTCATTTATTCAAATTCCAAACATATAGAATCTAGCTTTACAGGATTGAAGTGTACATTAGATTCATATTTAAATGGGTTTGTGTTGAAATATCGAGGCACAAATACCTAGAATTTGAAGGCATGCAAATCCAAAATTTGAATGGACGAAAATATGAAGGGAATCCGATTTGAATGTATGAGGATCGATTGATCCAATTTGAGTAAGAATTGAATGCAGCAACAATATTATTTAAATGTAGAGAGATTTGAAATATTGCATGGAGATCTGAATGGACAACAATTTGATTTGAAGCAAATTTTAAAATTATTGTTTTCTAACAATTTATTGCAGCTAGGGATTTCAATAAGTTTTTTTTTAACTCTATTTAATATGGAGCAAATTTGGGAAGGCTAATGCTTTAGCATGAAATTCTAGGGCCTCCATTGTATTTTTGCATGGTTCAAAATTTCATTTATTGCATTCAAAGACCTGTGGTTACAGTATCTGTGTAGAGATTGTTGGCCATGGATTCCCTCATTCATCACATAGAAGGCCTCAATGATCTCCTCATGGGGTAGTGTCAGTTGCACATAGAGGGAATTCAACAACTTGAACAACTGAAAATGAAGAATGGGTTTTATTTAAAGACTTGAAGCTAGGATCACGTTAATAATTGGATTTTAAATGTTTGAACAAATCTAATAGAAATGTGGCATTTGCTTTAAATAAAAAGTTTGATGAAGGTTCAAGCTTGTCACTTATATAGTGGCTTCATTTACCCTTTGGTAAACTGTAGTATTTCTTTATTGCAAAGAAGGAATTGGTGATCTTAAAAATTTAATAGTAGTGTTGGGTGATCTAATGTCACTTTTTAAAAATTTGGATAGAGTTAATATCTTTAATCCTTCACTATAAATATTGGTTTCATGGAATTTTATTTCTAATAGATAATAATGATATTGTTGTAAATAAGATTGTCCTCTTCTTAGGTACTCAAGGTGAAGTTTAGTATATTGAAGTCTTTGCTATAAATATTGGTATCATGGAAGTTTCTTTCTAATAGATAATAATGATATTGGTGTAAATAAGATTGTCCTTTTTTTAGGTACCAAAGGTATTTCACTTTTTTAGGCGAGCAATATGAGCATTTAAAGGGAAGCCAAAATCATAGTTTTTAAAACTAATATTGAGAATTTGAGAATTCAATTTTGAAGTGTTAATATTAACATTTTCAATATTAAAATACATATTTTTTGATATAGATTTTGCATAAACAAATAATTATCAAGTTGCGTGACATATAATAGATAATAATGATATTGTTGTAAATAAGATTGTTCTCTTTTTAGGTACTCAGGGTACTTCACTTTTTTAGGTGAGCAATATGAGCATTTAGAGGGAAGCCAAAATCTTAGTTTTTAAAACTAATATTGAAAATTTGAAAATTCAATTTTGAAGTGTTAATATTAACATTTTCAATATCAAAATACATATTTTTTTTAATATAGATTTTGCATAAACAAATAATTATCAAGTTGCATGACATACGTATAAAATCATCATGGGGTTGGATCCAAAACTATACCAATGATTATTCTAATTCATCATATAGACTTTACTTCCCATGTTTTTGCTTTTGGCATACCTTTGCACTTATATTTCAATTTGAGTAGGTTCTCAGTTAGTGAATTCAATTTTGCATGTCATTAGTTGTATCCATTATTTCATATTGTACCCACAATTGAACACACACACACACACACATATAAGTTAATATTATATGAAAATATACTTGATCTTTTTCTACTCTGAACAGTGTACATGATATGAAAATATGTTATTTATCTAAATTTTAATGAAATAAGATTTTTTTTATTGAAACAAGTTTTGTTATTGCTTGCAAGAATTTTTGGAAAATGGGTAGATATCTGGAGGAAGGATGAAAACTGTGAATTATATTTGACAAACTTATTGTTCAAGATTTGATGCATTCAAACATAACAAAAAAAATCAGCAACAACCAAAAACTCATCATTTTCCAACATGGGCATTGGTTGAGGGCATTGTCATGTAACCTGCATGGCATAAGTTTAAAAGAATCAGGATGGTGAAAGTGCTAGGAAATTTTTATGTAATGGATATCCCTATGACCCTTTTCCTTGCTTGAAAAAGTTCGTTCTTTGCAGTGGAGCAGCTTCGTCACATTTAATTACCTTTTTTTTCATTTCCTTTCAGCGTTTCTCTACGCCTTCTAGGGAAATTTCTAGAATATTATATTTTTTTGTAATCATAATATTATATTAACAAAAATCGAGGATACGTGTCCTCAATTACATCCAGTCAGTCCATGGCGAGCATTGTTTGAACCCAAAATACCCACATACATCTTGAGCCCATAGAACTTTCTAATACATTCCCCATTAATATTTATGACATTGTTACCCATCTTGTATCTTTTCCAAAACAACAGACCATACATAGTATAACCATGCTACTTGATGATATTATCCCTCTAAAGTAAACAAGCTCCATAAACTAAAATGAAAACCCTTAAATAAGCATAAATACTATTATGTATAAAACACAACATGGCCAAACAACCCGATAACTTAGAGACCGCACAACATGGCCGAAAAGTTGGGAAAAATATCGGGGGATCGAAATTCCAAAATGTGAGCTAGAGCATTTTTGGGCATAGAAAAACAAATCCCCAAGGCATTCACGATGACATTGATCTTCTGGTGCATTTCACTGGTGATCGTATGATGCACCTTCTAGTTCCTGACAAGAAACCCATCACCCTCTTCCTTATGTTGTCTCTCCCATAAAACATGTCCCATCATGTTCTTCATCACCCAATATAGGGACATAATGCACTCATAAAGCCTGATACTTTCCACATTATTACCAGGATCAATGACCCAATCCTCCAACAATTTGCTCTCTTTCTGGAATTACTCATTCTCGATTTCTTCCTATAAGCCGACCTCTACCATTTCGAGCTCATTCTAAATTTCGATGGGAATCCCCATCTTGAATTAATGTGATTCCCAAGTAGCGCACTTCTAAGAATGGATGATGTTACTCCTTTCTGCAAAGGGTTTCCCCTTGGTCTCCCTCCACCTCCTTTCCATACTATCGCCCGCTGCCTCATTCCCCACCTCCATTATAAAACAAAGATAATGTATATTCCCTTCAGAAGGATAACCATAGAATGCATGCAAGGAAGAAGTGAGGATGAAGAGGTTGGACACCTTTCCAGAATTTAAATAGCAAATTGCCCTTACCTACCATGACCATCTTTGTACCTTTGCTTATGTCAACCACCTAAGCCATTGTACCTTTCATATTTATTTCCATGGATCCCCTGATCTGCCACCTCTTGTGCTCATCAATTCATCTACGACCATTCTTTCCCGGATTAATGTGACTAAATTACGCATATTGCCTTTAATGTCCATCTACCATCCACTATACCTACCCACCTGTCGTCTATATGTATTGGCGGTCATTGCCCTAGACTTCATGGCCACCTATTAGCCCCTTTGTTATTCAAGCATGCTAGTTTCATCCTGATGGGACACATTTAAATAAAGATGGGATTCACATCGCGCCTTGAACATCCCATCAGTTAAGTCCTCCAACATGTGTTCCATAAATTCCTGATTGTCTTGGGTCCCCTTGTTTTCCAGTAAGTCCACCACGTTGTTACCATCCCTCTTGACATGGATAAAGGTGTGGGCCCTCAAGTCCTAAAAAAGACCTGTCAGATGCTCTATCATATACTCTAACCTCTGGTTTTTGGATACCTTTGAGAAGGGGGTTCCATTTTGAATGCAGACCTCCATATCCAAAACCACCTTCGAGTCTCCTTCCATAATTAGAGGGATCCAGTTCTATCTATGAGCCATAAGAATCCCATGGATCAATCCTTCTAGTTTCATGACATTATTCATTTCAAACCCTATGTATCCCATGTAGTTACTTATCATGCAGCCTGTATGATCTCTAACAATACCACCAAACCCAAAACCCCACATGCCCAGTATTTCGTTTGGACACCGCATCAAAGTTGAGTTTGAAGAAACTATTTGATTGATATGATCAACAATTTGAACTTGAGAAAACCTAGCGTTGGGACTTTGGGATACCGAGACAATGCACAAGACCTAAAATTCCCCAAGCTTCTAGGGTAAAGGATTCGACACCCTGCGCGTTCTATCCTTCACCTCCCGGGATTTCAAATGGATGGTTTCCAACATTATTACCTTGATGATGGACCATAAACTATCCCTAGAGTTGGATTTCCCATTGAAGGTCCTCACATTCAGTTTTTCCATATTTCCAACACTAAGAAATCGAGGAAACTTTTCCATATCCGGTTAACAATGGGGTTCTGGAATGGGTTTTTTCTGCCAGTTACTGATGGTCATGTCAACTAACTATGGGGTCCTGGAATGGGTTTTTGGCCAATTACTAATGGTCAGGTCAGGGTGACCCCTGTTTCGGTTAAACCATTTGAAGGATACTCTCCCCTTTTCCTAGAACTATGCAACGAAGGAGCACATGCACATGAGATGATCCAAGGTTTCTTTTGTATTTTCGACCATAAATGGGCCATCCAAAAATTAAGTTCCTCATTGTTTCTTGCAGGGGATGGTTAAACCCAGTCCAAATATCATAAGCCTCCTTGATAGAGAAATTACCTTTGGGTTTAAAACCCCATGTTAGCTTTTAATCACTTTCATGAATCTGAATATGCATATCTTGAAGCGCCTCCCACATAATAGTATCTTTTTCTCAGGGCCGCATCCACTCCCACCAATATTTAGGATCCCAAACCCTAAATTCAGAGTTCACATCCTCATTTCCCATATTTCTTCACCTTTATTTTCCTTTGCTCATCACAGGCTTGATGGAGCCAAGGAACATCCAAGGATTTTGAAAGTTTTGGCAGTTTTTTCCAAGAATCTTCTGAGAAGAAATTCAACTCGATGTTTCTGATCTCCTAGAAGTTGTTTTCTTGTACAAGGCTTATCCCCATATTCGTTGATTTCAAAATGTGGGAACCTAGCTTGTCCTACGCAAAGAAAATAAGATCCCTTCTATCCCATATTGAAGCATATTTACAATTTCATAACTTTTCCTAGGGTTCAAGACTATGGGTGACCCATTTCCACCAAAATTTGTCCCCAAAGGCCACATAATCTTTCCTAGATCCTGTATCCCTATACCACCATGAATTTTCAGAGCAGAAATAGTCTCCCATCTTACAAGGGCCCATTTCTCTTCTCTCTAGCCTCGCTCCATAATAATTTCCTCTTAATGTCCCTGATCTCTTTTATAAAGACATCATTGGGGGCTGCCATCATCGAGAATAGATATATTGACATAGCATGGAGAATTGATCTAACCAAAAGTAATCATATAACAAGATTGAGGGGCTAAAAGGTCCAACTTGCTAGTATTTTCCTATTTTTATCCAGAAGCTCCATCCATGATCCTTTTCGAACAATTGAATCCACAATGGGGGGCCTAAATAATTGGATGGAAGGGATCTCTCTTGAAATCCGAGAATGTGAAAGATATTGTGTCTAGTGACGTGAGGAGTGTTGAAAAATAACACCTCATACTTCCTCTCATTTACTTTGAGGCCCGAGGAAACCCCGAACCTCTGGAGACAACATTTGATAGTCGTTTCCTCCTAAACCAATGGGTGTCCCGTGAGCATAGTATTTGATCCAGGTGGATCTCCTAAGTGACCAAAATTTAAAAGTCCTCAAATGTTTCCAAGAAGTTTATAATTGTATATATCTTGCCAAAATATTTCCGACGATACCAATTTTATCAAATTTCAACTTCGGATGTGGAAGTTATCATAATTTGAAGTTTTGACATTTGGACCAATTACCTTTTGACATGTGGCATGTGGGAGAAGGGTCTGTCTACAAATTTCGAAGTTGCAACCAGCAGTCGGGAGAATAAATGAGAGTTTTTTTGAGCTTAGGTTTACTATCGACTTCTGACTTAAAAAATTGGAATGATCGAGCATCAGGAGTTAGGAGGATAGTTTGGAATTTCTGTTGTCAGTTATGAATTTTCTCTTCCAATGTCAGGGTTAGAATAATCAGAACATGCCATCATTGGAAATTCAACACTAGAAAAGTCGGCATTGGAAATTTAGCATCAATAGTTGCCATTGGAAATTCGACATTAAGTCGACATCAACAGTTGTATTTGAAACGTTGGAATTGGAAAGTCATCATGAAACAAGTCGAAATCAATAGTCGAGGTTGAAGTGATCGATAGTCCAACTTGTTCGACTATATATTAGATCAACGACCCTGGTTTAAACCATAATTTATGTCTGTGAATTTGGTTTTTCAGTTAGTATATAGATATTTGGACATAAATCTTTGTGTCTGATTGTCATTTTATGTCGTTTTTCTCTTTATTTAGCCATGGATTCTTATCCTTTAGGTAATTTGGGAATCCAGATGGATTTTGTCCCAAAATTGGCATCTTATCCATGTATCTTCATCGACCAAATTCTTCTATTTAACATATTGTTTTAGACATGGAAAGATAGTTGAGTCAGTGAGAGGGAAGAATTTAGTCAGAGCGATATTCAAAAGCAGAGGCAATAATGACAGAATCATCGAGATCCTTTATGCAAATAGAAGTTCCAGATTGTTGAATTAGTCTGTAAGGCTGCTAGTGCTTGAAGGTATTGTACTTCATCTGGTGTGCTTGAGGTATTGCATTGATTGTGTATGTTATTTGTACAAAGATGGTGCTATATTTTAGGAGTAATCAAATCAGAGAGAGAGGAATTCAATGGAAGTGAAGTGTTAGTTTTTCTTTTGATCTAGTTAGATTATCTAGGATCTTTACTAGAAAGAATAACAAGTACAACAAGATGCATAAGATATAAAATATACACGAGACACAAAGATTTTCACCGGGGAAACCATAAAGGAGAAAACCCCACAAACTTCCTTAGAATAGTAATATGATCAAAAGCAGTAATAAGAAGTATTCAACAACTATCTATCTCTCCTCCTATGTCTCTCTCTCATGCGAGCTTGAGAGTGTGAGGTGTGTATAAATCAAGGAGAGTCCCTTCCTATTTATACCCATCCAAGTCACTAACCAAACATAATAATGGGTCCCACATGTCTTCCCTAACAAGGTTGACTTCTCCCAGAGAGACTCCAAATACACATTACATGATGTTACACTGGGGACTATTGCCCCGATTTACAACAGAGGTTGAAACTCAAGGTCTAGACACAATTAAGACATTCCGCAAGGGGGTAAACACACACACAATGGGGGTAAAACAACATACAATTTTAATATACATCAAAATATCTTCCGAAGTTACAAATACATCAACCTGAAGTCTATTGATGAAATTTCAATTAAGAGAGGAAATGGATGAATGGATCAATTGATTGATGGTATGAGAAGATATAGAACTTCAAATTGAGGACATGAAAAAAAAATTAGAATGTAGGATCTTGTTTCAGACTATGTGTCTATATAATGCTTGAAGATACTGTATATGAGACACAACTTCTCATTTTGTGCGCTTGAGGTATCACATTGGTATGTATTGCCTTTATATACAAACTTAGAATTTCAGTCATGTTGAAGCCTCAGGTAAGTTGGTTACTGGAATGTGTTCCAAGGCTCACAACAGAGGATGAAAACCTAGCCAAAGGCTTTAAGAAATCCTACGCAAGTATTACCCTATCCTTGAGCTTTTTGGAGTGGTTAACACCCACGGATATTCGGCCTCTGTTGGAACTCTTTGAGTCGATGAGTTTTGATCCTGGAAGGATCTGTCTTCCTATAGAAGGGAGAAAAGTGTCTTAAGTCTAAAACAATCTACATAGAAAGGAAATCTAAACTAAGCTAGAGCTGCCATAAGAAGGATGTCATTTGATGTACATGTTAACTTGATATGAAAACATATAAGTATGTTCATCAATTTAACAGAAATGTGAAAAATATTTAATTACTTATCAACTCAAATTACTATCAATCAATCAAAATTGGCTGATGGTAAGTTAAATATTTCAATATTAACCTGTGATTAATATGTTAATTGAAAAATTAACATAGATTATAATTGTCTGTGAATCATTTGCAGAAACAGATAAAATTTTTAATTGAATAAACTCTTTTAAAACCTTAATCATACATAGATCATGAGCAAATATAAATCAAAACTATAGATAAATGTACTTATGAATTGCAGAAGATTAACAGCATTTGATAAGCAATTTGAAGTAAGAAAAATCAATATTATCAAGAAAACTTGACCAATAGACAAAGAGGATCTAAGAGAATAACTTCATTGTATTACTGAAAGTTTGTAACAAATTACAAGACCTGCATTAATTAGAGTTTCTCCAATCTCCTTTGCTGATTTTCTCCTCCAAAATATCCCCTTCTTACATGAGAAACTTCCCCTTTAAATTATAGTTACAAAAGAATAAATCCCCAAGAAACTGGGATTGGAATATCCATAAGAAACTAATAACCAAGAAATTCTTGCCACCTAGCCCAAATCTCCAACAATTCATCTATGTTTGGATAATTTGTTGTTTCAAACCCAAGTTGGATATCACATTTAAAATTTTCAATCTCGTTTATAGACAACTTGTGCCAAATACGGATAAAAATGTGGATCTTTCCTTCAACCGCAAAAGGTTGTCTTACTAATTGATCCACGTCTTCAATGCTGATATGGTCAAGACCCTAAATTTTATATTTGGCTTCATTGCACCGCCGTTCAACCTGTTCAATCATTAGCTTTGGCGGACAAGCATTTTCAATGAGGTCCATGTTAGGAAAGTGAAATATTTCCACAATATTATCAACATCATACCACCTTCTCCCATAGATATCCTGTGCCTTCTGAATGGTATCTTCAATCATCTCATTCAAATTAAGCCAAGCACTCAAAACAGTTCTAATTTTCTTCAATTGAAAACTGCTAAGGATAGTGATATTCTTTGATCTAACCTTCATATATCTTTGCCAATCCAAAATATCATCATAAGCCTTAGAAGCTTGTTCTCTTTTAGCTATTTTCTCCTCAAGAGTGACAGACATCTTGCCAAAAACAACATGAGTCTCAAAATTATCATCTAGAGTACTAAACATTTCACTTATCAACTCATGATGCTCTTGATTTACTTGGATGGCCAAATCCTTAAAATCTTGTTGAGAAAACCTAGAAAAAGCAGAGAAAAATGCCTTGCAGTTGCATCTTTACATTGTTTTTCAAGTGTAGCTATCCTTCGTGTAATAGTGGCATTTGTAGTTTCTTCCTTCTGCAATTCAGCTTGAAGAGAAGTATTCTTCAGCTACAATTCATTCAACCTTTTTTCAGATACCTTTTTAAGATCAACAACATAAGAATCATGCTCCTTTCTGGTATTGTCCAACTCTTCTTTAAGCTTGTTTATTTCTTCCTTTCTTCTGTCAACCTCCTTGTTCAATTTGTTAATAGAATCAATATTAGCACCTGTAAATTCACCCAAAGTTGTATTTGTATCAACAAGATCTACCTGAGGATCACCATATTGTTGTGTCCATATTATCTGATTAGCTTCAACACCACCTTGATCTCTGCTTCTCTTCTTTCCTCTTCTAAGCATTTCCTTGGATGATTTGTTGTAGAAATAATCACCAAGAGGGACTACAATGTATTCATCAAACTCATCCACTGACTCAGTAAATGATGTAGTCCCATCGAATGTTGAGACCAATGAAGATGTGTGAGTTATGGTGGAAGTGGGTATAGGCATAGTAATATGAGAAGTAGGTAATGGAAAAGAGGTGTTTTGATCAAGTGTTGTTTCAGAGGTTGAAGAAAGGACTAGAATGGAAGTTTCAGGAGATGGAATGTGAATGTTAGTAGCTGGAAGTGATGATGAAGGCACGAAAATTTTCTCAGGGATTGATGATGATGAAAGGGTAAATGAGGGTAATTGCAGAGGAAATTTCAAGGATCGGGTCTCTACAAGAGTAGATTGAAACATGGGAGGTTGGACTAAGATAGGTATGATAGGGGAAAATGTAAAGGTTAAAGTATGATAGAGTTGAGATAGTGAGGGTGATGGGATTTCTCCAGCAGGAAAACTAGAGAGAGTTCGGAAGGATGAGAGGAGCAATGTTGAAGTTGAAGAACAAGACTCAAAAGTGGATTGTGAAATATTTGGAACAGGGATAGAACCTTTCATACCATTACCATTGAACAAATTTATAAATTCTTGCAAATATTCATCTACTTCTTCGAACATAGGCACAGGGGTAATCACCTCCTCTTTGGTATCACAGACACTCAAGTATATAGTAGGGGTTTGAGTAGCAGTTATCTAAATTTTCTGTTTCTTAATTGGCTTAACCTCAGCTGTTGTGTGTTCATCACATACATGGGTAACTGCAGTAGTTACCTGAATGTTAGCAGCAGGGTTAGTAGCTGTAACTACTTGAGTATCCAATACAGAATTCATCTGTTCTAATTTCTTCTTTGATTGTTGAGAAGTCTGTAATATAGATTTTAATTGCTAAGAAACAGTTACCTGTGGAATATCTTCCATAGGGATTTTACCTTTACCTCCATCTGGAAAAGTTATCATTGATGGACCTTCTGCTTCATGAGCTTCTTTACCTTCTCTATATTCTCTTACCTTTTCGAGTATGTTCAGCTCCATTGTTCTGTAAACCAAAACCCTAGTTTTAATCTCCTGTTGATATTGTAAAAGGAGGTTTTGTTCATTTTTGCTCTTGGCTCTATCCAGGACTTCAGCAAAAAATTTCACTCCCTGATAAATAGAATCATTAGGGATTTCCTCATGAACATAATCAATCTTGGCATGGTGTTGCTTGAAATGGGCACTAAGAAACCCTTTAGGGTCATGTTTCCTTTTGCTAGAAAAACCAAGTTTCAATGAAGCTACCTGATCACCCAACACTACAGCCCAAGTTGAAGTTGGAATAACCAATGCCCCGAGGTCCAAAGGGAATCTAGGCCATCCTTTATTTTTAGGACCGACTAGTTTCTTGTAGACACCATCAGTTACAGTCTGGAAAGAAACCTCTTCAATGACCAACTTGTTAGGAACTATCTTGGGAAGCATATGGACAGTATTTCTACCACAAATTTAGATGTATGAAAATGACTCTCCAACATACCAGTCACCCATCGTGGTATTGAAAGTTCTAGCCTCAACTGAAAACGCAGGAGCTTCCTGTTTGAATATTCAAAAATAAATTCTACCAAAGAAATGTTCATAAATTTCATAAAATATAGCTTCGTAATTAGCATCCCATAGTGCTGAATAATAAATAGGTATTGAGGGCCCTGTAAAGTCCAGTTCCATCCCAAATTGGGATATTGGAACTAAGTGCAAAATACATCAATTATAAAAGCCAAAAGGAAAAAATTCGGCTTCTTCTGGGCAATAGCTTTCTGATAATCCTGGATAGCTGTTTTGATGTCCTGGATAGGATTGATTCCCATGGGAAAGATTCACCAATTTTCAGAACACGATGGGTGACCAGAGCCCATTCATATTTAAAGACGAAACAATTGGGAAGACCATAAATTCTGCATAACATGGCTGCCAACAAGGAATAAGGTTCCCTAAACCAGGAGACTAGGTATAGGTTATCAAGTTTCTGTGAAAAATTTGCTAGGTTCATTCATCCAGGATTTCAACATTTCGTCAAAATTGTACCTGGTATTGCAAGTTTGGGCAAACTTAGCATTAAGAGGTTGCACAACTGGTTTAAGAGCATAAGCTATGGTAAAGACCTCAGGGCAAAAGGTGGCTAACTGTGAACCTGCGCTATCATTAAAAGACCGATCTTTAGGGTTTGTGTGGTCCACAATCCAATTGAATGCATCAGTGTAGGGGAGTTTAACACACCTGGCAGCAATGGCATGTAACCCAGAATCCCTAATTTTCTGATAAGTCGACTGGTCATTTTGAATATTAGAGAGGTCATCACTATCAAAGATTGAGTAGACTTTGGTTCATTCAATTTGATAAATCTCAGTAATCCTACCACTGGTGTTTGAGAAGACGCAAAAGTTTGGGTCCTTGGTCAACATGTCTTTCTATTTGCTCTTGCAGTGAGTAATTCGTGACATTTTGGGAGATTGAATAACTCTGTTTAAATGCATAAACAATAAATCGAGACAAATTGAAAAATCAGAGTAACAACAAAAAATAAAACCATAAAACTAACAGAAAAAACCAACTTGAATCGACTGAAGTTGTAAAAATGATCTCTTGTAAAAAATCGCAGTAAAACTCAAACATCAATGTAATTTTTGAAAACGAAAAAATGGTGAAGAAAATGCAAAGAACATGTTTATTTATATATTTTCCGCGGGTTTAATTTAGACCGTAGGATTTAAAGAAATAAATGGTGGAGATTAAATCTTGTGAGATGCAGGATCAAGTCGCAAGATTTAAATTTTATTAACCTTCTCGCAATCTGCATCCCGAAATTCGGGCTTCGAGTTTCGGGAACTTACCACTCCACACTTAATTAAAACTTCTTCCCGAAATCCGCAATCCGAAAATTTCAGGTTTCGAGATGACAAAATGCAATTATAAAAAATGTTCCCACACTCCACATCCCTATTTTTGGGTTTCGGGATTCGGGAATGAAAAGTTGGAAATATGAAAACCAAGCTCTTGCAACCTGAAATTTCGGGTTTTGGGAAAGACTTTTTTTTGGGAAAATTTAGTTCTTCTCGAAATTCACAAAAACACACCAAAAGTCCATGAATTTTAAAAAATGGTTAACTAAATCAAATTATGATAAATACGTAGAAACCACAATGAATTTTTAATGGGGAACCCCTAAAAATGACTAAGGAACATAAACCATTACCTTAGCATATAAAATTGGGGCTCCCATGTTTTTATCCAAAACATGGGATCCATTGTGTCTACAACAAATGGTGATTGGCTGGGACGAAGCAGTTATCTCTGTAAATAAGAATTTATTCACCAAGAAAAACATGTCAATGAACAAATAATTCAACCTGAATTTTTGGAAAATGTTTACATAATGATGTAACTAACAAGCAGAATTACAAAAATGATTTATACATTCCCATCCATGATCAATTGAAGATGATGCAAACCTAATTAGGAAGTATGAAGAATAATAAGGATCCTTTACCTTCAGGAAATCATAGGCATACAGTTTAAGTGGAACCTGGGAGCAAACCTAGGGCTACCCCAACATCCAATCATTGGTAACCTTGATTTATTTATTGGATTCTTTTTTTTTTCTTTTTAAATAAATAACTGTAAGACCTTATGGACATAAGACCACTGCCCCAATTAGGTAATCATTGTCATTCACAACCCTGATCTGGAAACTGAACAAGCCAGCTCGGTAAGGAGACCCCTTGTCTTCCAGTTGTATTGTTGAAAGCAACTATCATGGCCTGGTAACCATCTAATGATAATTTCAGTCCAACATCAAACCTATGATCATGGCAAGGATGGCTTGTGATAAGACCCCCCTGTCCTTATGTACAACAATTGTCTTACAGGAACAAACCAGAATTTATTTAAGTGTGAATTACAAGACACTACCATGGTTTGATATCCACATAATGGTAGCTTTATTCACTAATGCTTTGTAGATCATGAATGAACTGAACTGTGACAGGATCTTCCATATTTCAGCAAAAAATGAAAGCCTCATCTCCCTAGTTTAATGGTGAAGATGTCATTCCACCAAGCATCTATGAACCTAATGGGTTGGCTTGTGATAAGACCCCCCATCTTGCAATCCACAAGTGCTAACAAAAATAATTTACAAAGTGACTATGACAGGATCCATAGTAGACAAGGCTGACCAGGTTATAAATTTATGTTGCATTGCACTAATGAAGACATGAGGTTAGAAGAACCAGTTACCTCCACAACCCCCATTATAGGAATAAAGCATATGTGAATATATTGACTGGGATGAGAATGTATAGATCCAAAATTCTACAATTATTGGTTGCCAATTGTATGTAAAACAAATCCTGACATAGGCTAGAAATATTGAAACCGACAATGTATTTAGAATGCATTCTTGAGATGAACTGATCAACCGCCATGACCAAATGTGCAGTTATTATTAAAATTCCTACCAATATCAGGAAACAATCAATCCAAACAAAGGAAACAGAAAAATGCACACACCAAACCTATATACACGGTATCAAAATGTTCAGACAAAATACTTTTTTGAGTAGGGACACATTCACTGGGTAGGTATCAATGACTCCTTTCAGTGTCTGCAACCGAACGGTGCTGGGACCAATCTTTTTTGTAACAATGAAAGGTCCTAGCCAAAGGCGTTGAAACTTGGTATAATCTTTATTGTATTTATGTTGTTTATCCCATCTCAACACTAAATCCCCAATTGAAAAGTATATGTCCGAAGAATATTTCTCATTGAACCATCGTTTAACTAACTGTTGATGTTGATACAATTTGTTTTTGGATTTTTCTCTATCTTCTTCTAGCTTAAGCAAGGTATCAATTCTCTACTGAAGTGTGGATGAATCGTCGTCTTGAATGGATTGGGATAGTTGTAATGAGGGGACAGCAAGGTTGGATGGCAGAATGGCTTCCTTGCCATAAACTAAACAATAAGGAGAATTCCCAATGGCCACCTTCAGGGTGATTCGGTCTTCCTAAAGAGCATTGTAAAGTTGGGTATGCCAATCTTTATGATGAGAGGCCACTGTTTTCTTCAAAATGTTTATCAGGTTCTTGTTTGAAGATTCAACAAGATCATTACCCTAAGGATAATAATTGGCAAAAAGCTTAAGATTGATCCATTTTTCAAGGGAATAGGATGTGAGATCAATGGATGTGAAGTAGGATGCATTGTCAAAAACGAGATATTCAAGGGCACCAAACCTAGTAACTATTTGACTTTCAAGAAAGGATATCACTTGGTTTGTATTGCACTGTCTAAGAGGAATTTCTTCCACCCACCTAGTAAAATAATATGTATTTGTCAAGATGTACTTGTGTTGCAGGGAAGAAACAAGGTTGATGGGCCCAACAAAATCCAATCCCCATTGCTGAAATGGGAACGGGACTGCTACCGGCTGTAAGGGGAAGGTAGGTTTTTTTACTTTGCTAGCACACTTCTTACAAGTCTCACATTTTATAACATAATCATGGGCATATCTAAACAAAGTAGGCCAGTAATATCCTACCCTTATGATCTTGTGAGATGTCGTCTCTCCTGAGAAATGCTCGCCTACAGGTCCTGCATGAAATTGGAGAAGGATTCACAGTTTCGTCCTTCTCTAAATATCTGAGGAAAAATCCATCGTAATTTTTTCTAAACAATATTGTCAATAAATTGATATGAAGCTGATTTTAACCTTAAAGCTCTACGTTTTTTAGAGTCCATAGTTTCAGGGGCAAACCCATGATTTAGAAAAAAATTGATATGATCATACCATTCATATGTTATAGTTTCAATTGCATTAATAGAACTTGTGGGTCCAGCTTCCTCCTACTTCCATTTAATTTGTTGATTCAGGGTCATTTGATTGAGTGGTGAGCAGACACAGACCTTGCCGTTTGACAATATTTGCTGGCTTGATCTCCAAGTCATATTCTTCCAACGTCGTCATCCAGTGATCCCTCTTCTCACCTAGTTCCTTCTTAATGAGGACATTTTGAATAGCCGCATAAGGGACATCACCTTAGTCCTCGATGTTAACATGTACGGTCTATAATGTTTTACCAATTTGTAAACCGTATAAGCTTGTTTATCGATTTGGGAATAGTTAATTTCGGCTCCTCTAAATGTTGAACTCATAAAAGAAATGGGGATTTCAGCATCATCATGATTTTTCTGTATCAGGACAGTTGCGTAGGAAAAGTCAGTAGCAAAAGTGTATAGTATAAAATATTTGTTGAAATCTGGAGACATCAGCGTAGGTGCTTCTGCAATGGCTCTCCTAATTTCAACAAAGCCATTTCTTTGTTCGTAGCACCATTTAAACTATACATCTTTCTTAACTAATTGTTGCAATGGTTTAACGATCTGAGCAAAATTTGGTACAAACCTGTGAACAAAATTGATCTTACCCAAGAATGACTGCATGGCTTTCTATGAACCTAGGAGACCGATCTTTGAAATGGCTTCAATGCACTCCGGATCGATAATCACGCCTTCCTTAGAAATAATGAAACCTAAGAGCTTACCTTCTGTGACCACAAAGATAGACTTCTTTGGGTTGAGTGAAATCCCATACCTTCTATAGCGTTCAAATACCTATTTCAAAGCAGACAGATGTTCATGTCGTTTTTAAGAATAGATTTTTACATCATCTAAGTATACCACGACTAAATTGTTTATTAAACGCTTGAAATCTATATCCATAGCTTTCTGGAATGTGTCTCATGCATTTATCAGTTCGAAAGGCATTCATCTATAAGAGAAGTTTCCCCAAGGGGTCCTAAAAGTTGTTTTTAACTGATCATCAAGGGAAAATAGGACTTGGTTGTATCTTGAGAAGTCGTCAAGGAGTGAAAACATCTCAGACCCAGCCACCTTCTATAGAATATGCTCCATGGGAGAAATAGGGTAATTATGTTTTTCGGAGGTTTTGTTTAAGTTTTTGAAATCGGCACAGAGCATGATTTCCCCATTCTTCTTTCGAGCGAGTACCAAGTTGGAAATCCACTGTATGCCTGATAGGGAATATGATTCGTGTTGTCAATAAATTATCAAGTTCTTTCTTAACAGAGGGTTCCAAGATGGTATGTGTCTTCCTTAACTTATGTTGGTAAGGTCTTACCTCTGGCTTCATTGGGATATTATGGTGCATGATGTTGGTGTCAAAGGTTTTCAGTTTGTCTTACGTCCATGCAAAGATGTCTTTGAATTCTTTGCACAACTTGATAAAGGATCTCCTTTCTTCACCAGAGCAATCAGCTCCAAGGTTGATGAAGAGAGGATTATGTTCAGTGCCTAAGTTGACAGGTTCATAATTGAGAGATGAACTCTGTGTCCGAACAGTTGGTCACTCGTTTGAACTTGTCTTGTAGGTCGTACAATATTTCTAAGTTGATAACTGATTTCAGGATAATATTGGAATGATTAGAGAAGGATTTATCATGTTCAGTCTCATCAATAGCCATACCTTGAAAGGTGTCCTGGGCTGAAAGAAAGTCCAATATTTGTTGGTCATCGTCGAATACTTTCCAATTCATGACATTGTCCGGAATGGAAGGCATGTACATCAACTCAATTGAAAATGTTTCTGGAGACAAACCTTCAGGTGGGATCAACTTAGATGTAGTATTCGCTAGAAGATCAGCATCAAAATTATGTGATCTAGGGATTGACTTGGTGTTGAATGCCGAGAAATAGTTAGTAAGATCCCTAATCAACTTCTGATAGTTAATTAAACAAGGAGACAGACAATGTATTTGGTTTCTCACCTGTTTCAGTATGATTTCAGAATCTCCAACACATTCAATTACCTTTGCACCCATGTCAATGGCCTTCCTGAGTCCTTGGACCAGTGCCTCGCACTCACCTACGTTATTGGTGCACTAAATGTAACACCCCGGTTTTGACCCCTTACATTAGATGTATATGATGTATATGTTGTAAATGATCATGGTGTGGAGCTAAAGGCCAAGGCCCCACCATTGATTGGTTACGCTATGTTTCGTATTTAAATTGTCACCGGCGGTATATCGGAGCATGCAGCATACATATTGAGTTTTGTCATCATGTAAATATGCATCTTTAATTAAATAACCCAACCAGCTATGTTCGTGGAAACTAAATTGAGAAGGGGGCATGATTTTCACAAAAATAAGGGTGGGGAAATGTCAAACCTTGAGCCATGAGAGAAAATCCATGTGTCACCACCCTGTTTTGATTTTTCCATTTTTCCTTGTTTTATCCAACCACCACCATTAAAAAAAAAGCTGATGCTGTTAGTTGGGGCAGTTATGGCTGGGAGTGGAGTGTGGCAGGACTGTCAGTCCTTGCCCACACGCACACTCCACCAGCGTGGTTGACCTCACGATGGCAAGAAAAAACCACCGCCATCACTCCAGCGGACACTCCACACTCTCTCCACGACAGTGCTGATACACTCACGCACTTTCGACTACTATGCATCCTCACCACTGTCTATTCATCCAGACGGATAGGTGGAGCTGTTTAAACTCACGCATGTGCACTTTTCCTGTTTGGTCTCACGCATCCAGGAGAGAGGAGCCGCCTCCACTTCCATTCACATTTTCCACAGCGAGGATTCGGGTGTGTTCTCGACCCACTTTTGGAATTGGGTGTAAAGTTTCTCTCATGCACTGGGTTCTACATTATTGCCACTCACGCAACAAGCTGGGGGGGGGGGGCTGTTCGGTCACTATCACCCACGATTTTTCCTATGGAGAGCCATTTTACGCTCAGGGATTGTTTGTAAGTTTTCCTCACTGATTTGTGGATCATGCATATGTTTTTCCCTCTGTATTTTGGGGTTTGGTACAAGTTTCTCTCACGCATAGGCTGGGAGACTGTATTTCTTCCCCAGTGTGGTCTGGGTAAGTTTTCCCGATGACTTCGTTGTCCAAGACAGACTGTTGTTTCCCCATGTTTTGATTTGTGTTTACTAATACGTTTTGGGACTGTGCAATTCACTTAGGAGTCATTTTGGCCATGATAGGGCCAAGAACGACTCAGGAGTCGTTTTCCCAGTTTAAGCTGTGACAGCTGATTGATTGCATGAGTGCAATGGTTGGTCTTCAAACTGTGTTGGGAGCAGGGATGGGGGATTTGGTTGCTTTATAAACTTGATGTGTTTGGAAACCACACAGATAGAGCTAGAGGGCTAGCTTTCTTCTCCACAACCCCTAAATAGCACTGGAAGGGAAGTCAAGGCCTGAGGGACTGTGTAGCAGAGAAGGGACTGATTCCTTGTGTTGGGTGTGTGTGGGTGTCTTAGAAGTCAGGCTAGTTCTAGTGTAGGTGTTCCTAGCTCTACAAGGATCTCACTAGCTTAGCATTTAGCCTTTCCCAACTCCTAGATGGCCTGATAAACCTGACCATGTTGGCTTGGTTGTCTTGTTGATGGATTGATAAACCCAACTGTGTTAGCTTGGCTGTGTTTTGTGTATCCTCGGCTATGTGTAAGCCTGCTTGTTCCTTATTCTTTGGAGAATCATGCCCAGCTCAGGGGTGGCAGCGTTGTTGAGAGATTAAGGAGCACGCTGGCCTATGGTTGGGTGGAACGTTGCAGCGACGTAGCTAGTTGTGGAACGAGTTCTTATAAGATAAGTAACCTTGTCTATTTTACTTTTGTAATCCTATTTACTGTTAATGATTATGATGAACATGTTGAATGAATGTATGTTGCTTCCGCTGTGTATGATAATTGTATCTGTGTATGTTCTACTTCAAAGCATTCTATTTTCAGCATTTGCATTTTTATGAATTCACATGTTCATGGGGCGGTTGCCCGATTGGTTAACACCATGGTAGCATCCTATTCATTGGTCGGAGGGTTAGGGACGTTACACTCAAACTCCAGTCTACATGCAATCATAGTTTTGGTCCCTTTTGGATCAATGAGGACACAACCTGCAACAACTCCATCTTTAGACTTGGAGCCATCAAAAACCAAAGTCCATGCAATAGGATCAATCCTAAAATTAGTATTTACATTATATACATTGTGTACAATGGTTCCAGAGAATGTTACAGAAGAAACATGGGAAATTGGTGACTGATTGTACATTCTCCATTCGTGAAGCATTAGCAGGAAAATCTCCAAAGAATGTGTCGAATGTGAAGTGTTCAATATGAGTGCTGAAGTAGGAAATAGATTCATTGGAACCATCAAGATTAGTAACTGTTTGCTTCATAAATGGTTCTCTATTGAGCTTAAGTTTGTTGGGTTGTCCATTGAGAGGTAGCCATAGGTGAGACTAGTCAGTGGCGAAGTAACCTTTCATATTTTCGGACCAATCTATACTTAGCCACGTCCCATAAGTTTTTGGGATGTCAGTAACCACAATTCCTATCATCTGGTGGATTCTAGGATCAGTGGAAAATATCAACAGAACATTCCTCAATATTCCCACTACTTTAACTTTAGATCTATCTAGCTGGAGAATTTGAATAGGGCAAGGTTCCCAAGTAGCATTTAATTTCTTATAGACAGAGAGATGCATCACATTTGCTGATGCGCCTGAATCTATCATGCAATTGTGCACATTCCTCTTGAAAATCTCAAATGTAAGCAAGAAAGGAGGAATTCCCTTGCTTCCAGGTTTCTAATTATTTGGTTTAGCATAAGAGTCAAGGTTATTGTTTTGAGTTTCCCTTTGCTGTTTGATTATCATACTTTTAGGAAGGGAATATCTTATAGAAGGGATTTTAAGAAGATCAAATAATGAGATATTAGCTTTGAATCTTTTTAAATCTTCAACTAAATTATATTGAGGTTCAAGAATGACAGTATCCTTTTGCGGGGAAGATTTACCTTTATTGGGAACTGATGTTGAAGGTGGTTCTTCCTGAGCAGGTGGCCCTTTGGATCTAGTGTAATGAGTATGTTGTAAATTGAAGAGTGTGTTGGGTTATTATTCTTCTTCTTTAGAAAAGAAACTTACAGCACTGACTTGCTAGTCTTCTTCTTCTTCTTCTTATGGTGGTTGTGACTCTAGGTTTGTTCGATCATTGGAGGACTCAGAGACATCTTGTGTTCTTGAGGCTAGGGCTTTCAAAACAAATAATATTTCTTCCGAGGTGAATCCTTCACTTGGATTAGGAGGTGGTGTATTTTGGGGAGGTTGATTAGGTCTCTTGAAGGGTGGCCTTGCAAATCCCCTATTATTAGTTTGATTTTCATTAGTATTTTTCTTCAAATCAACCATCTCGTTTGAAATTTTTTGGAGAATATTATTCATGTCAGTCATATTCAAAGGATCTGAGTTTGTAGCAGTGGTTTTGGGAACGTTTTCAATTCTCCCAAGGGAGGTGGATTCCTTCTCAGCTGATGTGTCAGGATTTTCTTTCAAGAAAAACATATCTTTCTCCACTTGGATGGCTTCACAGAAAGCCTCCTACATAGTTTCTTTGCGATCCCTTTTAACACACATAGATATTTGATTCGGAAGACCCTTAATGTAATATGCCACCAAAAATTCTTCAACAGGGAGAACAATGGTAGGAATTCTATTTTTAAGATATGAAAACCTCTGGTTGTAGTCTTTAACTCTTTGTTTTCCTTTGGTCTTCATAGAGGAAAGTTCTATAACTAAATATTCTGGGGTCTTTTCATCCCAAAATTTTTGAGTAAAGAGTTTTGCGAACACATCCCATGATGGGATAGATCTGGATTCCAAAGCGAAATACCACATGGAAGCTTTACCCTCAAAAGTATAAGGGAATAACCTACAGACTACATCTTCGTATATCACATTTCTGAGTCTGATTTCCTCCATTTAGGTTTTAATGTGGTCTTCCACTGGGATATTATCATCAGGGTTATACCTTGGAAGCCAATTTTCGGGATTCTTAGGCAATCTATGTTGATCACCCAAGACAGACACAGCATCTCCATCTAACCAAGACCTATTTGGTCATTCATTGGCCATTGGGATGTCTTCTTCTGACGATCTAGAATGTTCTGAATCCGATGACTCGTCCAGGGAAGAAGAAGAAGAAGGTGGTGAAGGTGGAGGCCCACCCGTTAATATGTTGCGTTGAGGAGTGATTATTTCTAGAAATAACGAGTCACGATTTAATCTAGGGGTCAATGCAGAACTAGAAAAATTATTACCTTCTTCTATGTTTCAGTTTTCTAGATTGTGGTTGTCTCGACTATTGGTCTGGGGATTGTTGGTATGAAGATTCCCCTCAGCAAACCTCTGTCGAATCTGGACAATTTTATTGAAATTACCTTTCAGCAATTGTTCGACTATAATGGCCCCCAAAGTAGGTGATACAAGGACATACCTAGCCCCCAAAGTTCTTTTTTCATTAACAACAGTAGCAGGGATGGTGGTTGAATCTTGTACTGTTTGTTCAATGGATGAAGACGCATGTGTGTGACTACGAGTAAAAATTGGATCTCTTACTGGAGGGGGTTTTTCTATATTCTGTTTAGGGATGATTTAGTTCAGGCCCTCCTTCTAGTGCCATTTGTTGTGATCCTTGGAACACATTCCAACAACCAACTTACCCGAGGATTCAACAAGTCATTGTTTGAAAATTTGATGTAATAAGTTGCATTTTATGGACTAATGAATTGGTTCATTGATTGATTGAGCTCGAAGATGTAGTTATAAAGGGTATGATGAAATTCAATATCAAATATAGTCTACCTATATGTTTATGTGTTAAATTATTTGATTCTAGGCATGATATGATTTATATGTGAAACAATTAACAAAGTCTTATTTTAATTATGGGAATTTTGAGAAATTAGTTAATTATCCAAACTTACTAATTAAGTGAATTTGTTACTTGTTGTCGTTTATGGATCGGTATCATCCATGAACTATTGATGGGATTAATGATCATCAAGAGGATCAAATTGCACCCCCCTTAGTTCCTAGTTGTCCTGCATAGCCTTGATAATTATTTTCAGTCTATCTACCATGAGAATGAAGAGAACAAGAGATAGCGGGTCCCCTTTCCTTATACCCCTTGATGGTTTAATAAGACCCACCAGAGACCCATTCAATAGAATAGAAAAGAAGGCCGAGGAGATCTATTGAATCCATTGATCTATTGAATCCATTGAGATAAGACTCGTGATCTATTGAATCCACTCCTCCCTCAACCCAAACGCCTCCAGCATCCCTTGAATGCACTACCAGTTAAGCTTGTCATAGACCTTTTCAATGTCTAGTTTCAACATCATCCTTGGGATCTTCACTATCTTAAGGGAATGATTTTTTTCACGTGGTTCACATCCTCGAGAATAGAGGTTGGGGCCCGCTATACTTCATGAACTAGAATGATGTTTTCCATTATCTGATGGCTTTCCAGAGATCAAGTAAGGGAGTATGGGTTTCAATCGATTAGTGATCACCTTAGTCAATATTTTGTAAATAACATTACATAAGGAAATAGTTATGAACATTCCAAGATGACCAACCCCTTCTCTTTTAGGGATGAGAGCTGAGAGAAATGT
>LPNX010484882.1:14924-45320 GCA_001517045.1 Pseudotsuga menziesii | reverse complement strand
AATCACTTTCAAGGGCGGATGTAAACCCCCCTCGTAGGTACCTACAAGGACGGTTCTGAACTGCCCTTAAAAGTCTTTATTACAAAACTTTGGGGGCAATTTTAAACCCCCCTCATAGGTACCTACAGAGGCAGTTCAACCCCCCCCCTAAAACTCTTTACAAATATTTGGGGGTGGTTATAACCCCCCCCGTAGGTACCTACGGAGGAGGTTCAAAACCCTCCCTAAAACCCTTTACAAACCTTTGGGGACGGTTATGAACCCCCCTTGTAGTGACATATGAAGTTAGTTTAGAACCCCCCTCATAGCCATAATAAATCATAATAAAATATATTTTATTTAAAACATCAATATTGCAATATCATTAGGGAACAGAGGAATCAAACCTTCAACCTCCTGCTTGTAAAGAAAACGCTCTACCATTGAGCTAGAACCCTTTAAGAATTGGGGAAAGAGGCAATATTAACACCAAGATTGCATCATTTGTAATTATAAGAAAAGACTAATAATCCCAACATTGTTTCTGATTCAAGAGACCTAAGAAAGTAGTGTGAATGGATCTGACCTTATAAGTTGGATGAGCTTGTAAAGGTTTCATATGCAACATTGATTCACTAAAGAGAACAGTAATACAGAAATGTTTTGCAAGACAAAGTTGGAATTCAAGTTCACACACATACTCTAGAAGTGAACATCTAACTAGAATTTCAAGTATTCATGGATAAGAACGAGCATATTTTCTAATGGTTGCTTGATGGATCCATGTAAGAGTATCCTTATCTTAAAATTTATGTCACTAGATCAATGGGTTCTACAATTATAACATATGTAGACCCAACTCAATCCAATATGGTGATATAAATAGCATTCAACTACAATATGGAGAAATACAAAGATTAAAAATTGCATAGCACGAATAAATCTATAATCTTTTCTAAGATAAACAACTCATAATAATGCATTTATAGATATAGAATACATGCAACTAATATAATCATGAATGAACACCACCATCACTCAAAAGGCCAATGAGATGAAGTGTGTCGTTTTCAAAGCACTCCTTAATGTATTTAAACCCTTCTCCCTCGTAGATTTTTCCATAGGCAAGAGCATAATCCACTAATTTTTCTCTGCACCCAAAGTCAAAATAAAAGTTAATATGTTTCCCATTCTAAAAGATGTAGCACAAATAAATAGTAGAAATATCCTTTCAGTTACCATTTATACAATTATAAAGTACATCTTATACAAATATCATATGATATCACCCCAATTTGTAAGGTGGTCAATAAATTAACTATTACACAACCATGATTTCAACAAAATGTTAATGCTTACCAAATCTTAATGCAGGGAAAAATACCCAATGTATAGGATTCTCATAAGTCACTCTAAATGCAGAAATGATCCACATACAAGATATTCCTTTTTCACTCTAATCCTTGATAGTTTTCATCAATAATTTTCCAAAAGTAAAAAAACCACACAGTAAGCAAAAATAAAATGAGCTGCTTGTTTACCATACTGGAAAATAACATATATCAAGAATTGTAAGTCATAGAGGATAGTAGAGTTGAATAAGGCCCTTTGTTCCTTCTTTGAAGGATCTAGAAAACAAAGTAAGAGTTTTATTTAATCCAGTTGATTCATTTAGATGGATAGCTTAGCTTTAGCTTACGGAGCTTGTTAGCTCGTAGAAGCTTTTAGGTGGCTTATTGGAGCTTAGTTAGCTTGAGGAAGGTTCGATCAAGAAGAACAAGCTCATATTTTAGACTCTTGGAGCTTACAGAGAGACAGAGAGAGAGGTCTCTATTTGTAATGATTGATCCATTGTATTTAGGTTTAGATAAAGGACCATTGTGAAATAAGATAGTATGCCTGTATTTTTGGCTTAATTAAGTTTATTGATTGAGTTTGGAAGCAATCTCCCATTTGAATCATATCTTGTGACCACATTGATTGTATGGTTAGTTGAATGAAGAAATGTATTGAGTATTGAAATTTACACACAATAAGTCACTTTTATTTGTGCATTGCAAGGCAGATCCACGGTGTAGGAGAGATTCGTTAACGAGGTTACAAGTTGACGATGATGATCAAGAGGTGAATTGATCAATGGTTAAAGAGGGATTTCACTGACTAAATAGCGAGAAATTTAAAGGCGAATCAGTTGTGAAGTTGGAAACTAATCGTTGCAAGGATGAAGAAGATCAACAGTTAAGAATGATCTTGTTGCAGATCAACGACAGAGAACTATTTCAGTGGGTGAACTAGCACGATAGAATATTTTTTTTTCTGGCATGATACTTTATAAAATATGCCCTATAACAATTTAAGTCCGGTGTCGATCTAGATCAGACAGTTGTTAGTCCATTTCGTAATTGAGCTAGCAAGCGAGTTAATTGCAGAAGTTGGGCATGAAATAATTATGTAATCCAGTTCACCAATGGTAATATTTGTGTAATATTTGTGTAATCTTTGGTCCACACATGAGTGCATGGTGGGAAGTATGGTTTCAGGTCCGAAGGGATGGAAAAGGGAGATTCATAGCACATGACAAATATGGTCTTTAAGGCTCAAAGGATGCCAATCCAGGATGAAGCCATGATGACGAAGGTCGAGTACATAACCGTTATGATGGTGAGGTGGCCACCACCCTTATATTATGAAGCAGCTCTGCCCTCTACTCAATGACCTCTATGGAGTATCCCAGCCTATTTTATGTATGTGCATTCCCTCCTAGTCAAAAGGGCTCGTGACTGTGATTTCCGCTCTGAAGTGCTAGTGCTTGGTGAAGATTCTATCTCCTGGGTTTTTTCCATGGCTCCCAAGCGGCTCAGAGGGGAATCATGGGGTTGGGGGAAGTCTCGACTGATAACCGCGACAAGGGCCATGTGACTAGAGCCAAGATACAAGCGTAGGAGGCTACTGACTTCTTCAAAGACTTTGTTCCTGTGGCGACCTGCAAGGAAATTGAATCAGTTGCAATTTTTTATGGGATGAAGCTAAGGCCTTGCCCTGGGAGGAGCTGTGTCATGAGGTTTAATCTTGGGTGGTGGACCCTGGTAATATAGCTAAGAGGCCTGCAACCTATGACAAATTTCTTATGCTCTATTGGGTTAACATGAACTTGATAGTGCACTCTTCGCTTAGCGCTGCTGCAAAATAGGAAGGGAATGAAGAACCAATGAGAGTTTGGAAGGAGCACAACACCAATTGCTGGCTAATGCATATAAAGATAGACATCATGGCCATAAATATGGGGATTCAGTTCTTCCACCTGAGGATGGAGTAGGCGGAGGTCGGAGGGACGAGCATGGCCATGTCAATCGACATGACTTCCAGGGAGCCCTCCGAGAAGATGAAGCATACCAAACGCTCCTCTTTGAGAGTCTCCTCCCAGGGATGGTTTTGAGGCCCCTATGTTTATTCTCTTGTTATTTCTTGTTCAGTTTACTGTTAGTGGTTCCAGTAGTGATAGGATTTATAGGCATATTATGTATATAATCAGGACGGGGCATGCCATGAACAATCTAGTTGTTTTGTTATGTCTTGTTCAGTCGTCTGTTAGTGGTTCCTGTAGTGATTTCCTTTGTGGGAAGCTTATGTATGTAATCAAGATGGGGCATGCCATGAACAATCTCGTTGTTTTGTTTCTTGATGGGTGGTTTTATTATGGGACGAATGTAAATCTTGTCAGAACTGGGTAGGTGGTTTATGGATGTATTATTCGAAATGTACTTAAGTGACTATGCAGTAATAAAATCTTTTTATTTACAAAAAAAAAGTGGAGAAATTTTGAAATATTCTACAAGTGCTTCAATTTCTCACCTTTCGGCAAAAAGGATGGATACAATTCATATATAGTTTGATATTAATATCTTAAAATAAAATTCATTTACCACCAATGGTCACAAACAACTAAAAAGTATCCAATGGGATTGCTAACTACATTATGTAAAATTCTTAAATAGTGGTGAGGGTAGCTTCAGGAGACTTATAGGTGATACTCCCAATTCCTAAAAGGAAACCTATAGGTGATACTCCCAAAGAATGTTGAAATTGTATTGATAATAAGGATCTATACCTCAAATTTCAGCTCTGATACCAATAATGTCATATGATCTTGGCGTCCTCTATGCTTTACACAAATATTTCACACAAATTAGTTGTTACACCATCAATCGGGTATACTTATGGTTGTAATACATATGTTGTAATTAAATTTGTTGTAATCAAATACTTTAAATATTGTTCATTACATTACCTTCCCGTGGTCAATAATTATCCCATAATCAACTTTTTTCCTTCAACAAATGTGCAATAAAATCAATTCATAAAATAGACAAGTACAACTATACTTAAAATGAAGAAATCAACACATTATAATCAATGAAACAACAATAATATATCTAATTGACAAATTCGTTATGGTGATAACTTACAAATATGAATTAGAGAACGATACAAATTTTCATTATATTCCTTTCCATTGCGAAGACCTGCATATATCATGACAAAATGGTATGTTCATATAAGCGATTGATAGATATTAAAAAAAAGGCATAACATATATGAAATTCTAAAAAAATGAAAATGAAAATACCTGAATGAGCTTCTCTTGGTTTCAAGAATATATTATTCTCTACTAAACATGGCCAACCACGTGAAGGTTGAAGCTCATATGGCCCCTCCCACCCCTCACATCACTCTCAATTCCCCACACCTAGTCCATCTACTGTAAAAATAAATGAAAGTTACATAACAAAATAAAACAGATAAGATCCATGAATAAACAGTACCAAAAATAAAAATATATGCATGAATGGTAAATCCAATTAATAATATAAGATATAAATTTTCACGGATACAACTTAAATGGGAACTGATAAATAAATCATGCATGCTACTTATTGAACAACATCCAACCATGTGCCTTCATAATCTTGTCGAACATAATCCATGCCACCATCACCTATAGCTTGATCCTCTTTGCATTTCTTCCCTTCAAAATCAGCAACACTTGATAAATATACATACTCCAATTCATATCTATTACAATTTCTTGGTCCCTTTGGAGGGCCTGTCAAAACTACACACCATTCATTCTCTACCGGATCTTGTACATAAAATACTCATTTCGCTTGTGATGCTAGAATAAATGGATGATCTTGCACTCTATCCTTACTCAGGCATCTCTTTAGATTCACCATGGTGAAACCAATTTCATCAACTTTCATTCCATTCTTCTTGTGTACATCTATCTAATCACATTTGAACAATGGATACTACAACAAATAGTAGTGCAATAACATTATTTCTTGAATCACTCCATAATATGTTGTCGTTTGATGTATAGGGTTTTTATCCTTTGCACTTGATCTCATTAATGTTTGTGCATCTATGCACACACCATTATTTTGGGTATCCTTGACATTTTATATGCTTTTAACATGAAATATACACCCATTGATTAAGTAGCCATCATATTTAGTTGCATATTTCCTTGGGCCACGTGCCAACCATTTAAGGGTATTAAAAATATTTTCTTTTCCTTCCACCTGTAAATAAGTTTAAATGTCGTTAGAAAACCATGAAATTTCAAAATATATTAAAAGAATCTCACCTTCATACATCACAATAGTCTTGATCAATGAAGTTCAATTAAATATAATATGAAGAACATATCATTACCTATTTTCTTAACCAATCACTAAATTGTCGGTTATGGAGCTTTTGTAGTAAGACTTCATCTTTTTGGGCTTGGATGTTACTATTGGCATTTTCTATCAAGTGCATCCTATTTTCAAGTAATGTCAATAAACACTTTATGAAAATATTGTGATATATTAAAATAATAAAAAAATTCATAAGGATGTGCTTATTACTTACTCTATCCAAGGTTGAATTTCATCTATGTCGTACAAGACCCATCTGTGGGCTTGTAACAAACTAGTTTTATCTAATTCAATAGAAGTTCCACTAGATAAGGCATTCCCATATTGTCCAACCTCTTCTTCTTCATTGTCTCAAGCTTCATTTCTACTAGGCATGCTTTCAATATATTCCATACCTTTGAACATATCCAGCACAAAATTTTATGGATTCCTCCACAATGTAGTTTTCATCTATGCAACCTTCGGTTCTATTCTTATTTTTAACATAACTTTTGAAAATTTTTGTAACACCCTGGTTTCGAACCCCAATTGCATTAAATTATATATGATGTAAATAGAGTTATTAAATCATGGTGTGGAGCTCAAGGCAAGGCCCCGCCATGGATTTAGCATTTTACGTTTCAGCAATTAAAATCGATGTCAATGGTTATCGTGTTAGCCGATGGCACAATATAATTTTCTACATCATGTAAATATGCAATTAATAAAATACCCACAACTAGCTATGTTAATGCAACATTAAAGAGATGGGGGCATGATTTCACAAGGAATGGGGGGGGTGGTGTTCAAACCTTTGAGCCAATGGGGAAAATCCAAATGTCAAAGGGAAAACCCATCAAGCTGTCAACTACCTTTCTTGTCTTATTCACCCATCATTTATTACTGCCATAAATTGGTTGAGTTAGTTATTGCATGGGGATGGGAAGAGTATGATAGTCCAAATTCGAATTGGAGAAACCATTATTTTTTGGGAAACATGATTTTGAATTATGGGGCAAGTTAACACCCAAAAAGGCCTTCCCATTCCTTCATGCATCCACGTTTTTCTCCTCCTCACGTTTTTGGGAGTTGTTGTGCATTCCCCATTCATGTTTTTACAGTTTCCTATGTTTTCCCCATGGCTGGGAAGTTGTTTTGTTAACATTCAGTGGTTGGGATCTCTGCTGGGATTTTTGGTTGTTGTTTTCCTCATTCTCGACTGAGAAAAACCTTCTTTGGGTGTTGCATAGTCAAGGGAGAGTAGATCCATGGATTGGGGGAATTGAAGGGGTTGTTTTTACCCACATGAAGCCCATAGAATGTTTCTAAAACAAATTGCTCATCTTGGGTCATTTTTTCTCCATTTTACTAGTCTGTTTTGGTTGCAAACCCATCCATTTTGGTTATGTTATGTGGCTGGTAGGGTAGACCCACGATTTGGGTGTGAATAGAGGTTGTTTTTTTCCTTTGGAAGGCCATCAAATGTTTTCTGAGGCGATTTGGTCACTTGGGTCTTTTTTCCCCATTTTCCATTTTGATTATGGGTTCCCAGGATGCTTTTGTCCATACCCAAAATTTGTCTTTTGTTGTGTAGTGAATCCTTGTTTTGGCTTCGCTGAGTAAGTCCAAGAACCCATCCGTTATTGGGCTGACTGTGTTTGGATGTGATTATTGGCTTGACTATGGGGGTATAGTCTTGTTGTGTGTGATTCTGTGTCCCCTAGTTCCTTGTGGGAATCATGCCCAACTCAAAGGGTGGAAGTGATGCGGACATGGATGATTTTAAGGAACCATACTTATTTAAAAGTGTGTAAATGTTGGCGAATCTTACCAATTCTTAAAACACCAACTATAAAATGTTTGGCGATATTTTTCAAAAAATATTTTAATTTCCAAGGATTTTATATCGTTTATATAATAATTTGGCGATTTTTAGGGTGAAAAAAGTTTTCCCCATCAAAATTGGGTGAAACGAGGCTTCAAAAAATGCAAAATGGTGAATCTTGTTTTGGAGAAAAACCCCTAAAAATAGCCCATGGGCTAAATTTCACCCCTAAAATTATCACTGGATGTGGATATATTAAGGAGCACATTGGCCTATGGTTGGATGGAACACTGCAGCGACATAGCTAGTTGCGGGGAAGCTTCTTCTCAAGATAAGTATTCTTGTATTTAACTCTGGAATTGTATTTGCTTCGTAAATTATCATGAACAAGTTAAATGCTTGAACATGATGAATGTTGTTTGTTTTATGAATATGAACATCATGAATGTGTTGAATGAATGAGTATTGCTTCCGTTGTGTATTTACATGTACAATGCTTATGTTTATGTAATTTATGTTCAAATTATTTTTTTACGGTTTATGTTCATGGGGCTTAGATTGCCTGATTAAATGATAGCAGTTTCTTTAGGTTGCATCCTCTCGGGTAGGAGGGGACGTGACAACTTTCATGTTCCTAGAAAAAACACACAATTTGTAGTGAAATCAAAAGTATGAATAAAGATTTGCTAGTAATTTATTATTATTATATGCACATAAAATGTTGGAATTTATGTGGATTTTCACTTAATAAAATTTCACTAACCTTTCAAAAGGTTACATCCATCGAAATGCAACTGGTCCACAATAACATAGCTCTCGCACCAAGTGTACAGTCAAATGTATCATTATATCAAAGAATGAAGGGGGTAAATATTTTTCGAGTAAGCACAAAGTTTCCACAACATCATCTTGTAAGTTATCAAGATTTGTTGGATCCACCATTTTTGCACAAATTCACCTATAAATGAAGCAAATCCTACAAATAGTGTTTGGAACTGCTTTTGGTAGCACATGGCGCAATGCTACTGGAAGGATTTGCTGCATGAGAACATGGAAATCATGTGATTTCATATTATGAAGCTTGATATCTTTCATAGATACATGATTTCTAGGGTTTGAACTATATCCATATGGAAATTTTAACGTGAACAAAACACCACAAAGAATCTCTTTCTCCTTTTTTGAAAGAGTGTACTGTGCAGGTGGAAGAAATATTTTTTTGCCTTTTTGTTGTGGCCATAGTGACCTCCTTATACCCAACTATTGTAAGTCATCATTAGAATTTTTCCCATCCTTTGATTTATCTTTTATATCCGGAAGGGTTCCAAAATACTTTCGCATACATTTTTTTCTATGTGTATTAAATCTAAAATGTGACGCACTAGGAGTTTCTGCATCCAACCATATAAAAAATCAATGAATTATAACGTCAAAGAAAAACTAAAGAATGTATTCCAATTAAACACAATGAAATCCTTCAAGCATCGTACATTTTAGGCCTTAAGTTAATGTGTGCACATACCTTCCAATATGGTAAATTGAATAGAATTGACCTTTTCTTCCACACGTCAGTATTCAAATTTTAACCTTTTTTTAAATTCCTCTTTCTTTTTGTACTTTTAGTCTTTCCCCATTTCTCTTCCCTTCCTTCTATTTCTGTAAAAATATATGACACTTGTACAATTGTAGGTGCAATGAGATGCTCAAACTTCCCATTAAATGGTCCTTTTTGTGAATGATACTTACGATTTATTGGAAGATATCTCATATGTCCCATGTACACACACTTCCTACTACATTTGAGATACATTGAATCTGTGTTGCTTCCACATATAGGGCATGCACAAAACCCTTTAGTCATGCAACCAACCATATTTCCATAAGCAGGAAAGTCATGGATTACTCACATCAATATAACCTTCATATTAAAGAATGTCCTTGAATGAGAATCATATGTCCTTGCCCCTTCATCCCATGTTAGTTTTAGTTTATTTACCAATGGTTCCAAATAAACATCTATGTCATTTTGTGGTTGCTTGGGACCGGGTATTAACAATGACAACAAACAAAAGCTGATTTTCATGCATAACCATGGTGGAAGGTTATATGTGACTAGTACTACTAGCCATACACTGTGACTACTACTCAAGTTTCCAAAAGGATTAAATCCATACACTGCCATTGCAAGTCGTACATTGCAAGGATCGTTGGAAAAATCAGGCCATTTAGAATCTATAATTTTCCATGTCAGGCTATCAACTAGGTGGCTATTATTCCATCCTTACTTGCATTCTCATGATGCCACCTCATTTTTTGTGAAATATATGTAGAGTTGTAACAAAAACATAAAGAATTATATATACATTGCAATACTTAGTAGATTAAAGAAGATGGTTTTTTTGTAGGTTGGTAGTACATGAAGGTGTATCATATAATGGAATTATAAGATTTCAAAATCATACTTGTACATTCTCTTCAACCTCAGCACTATATGGAAATACCTCATCACTTTGGCTGGGACACCTATACACACCTTTTCAGAACAAGCATCAACCTTCCATCTTGATTCGCCACATGTTGGGCATTCATTTATTTTTTCATAGTTTCCCCAATATAAAATGCAATAATTGTGGTATGCATGTATCATTTCATAGTCCAACCCCAATGATTTAATCAAACTTTTTGCAGCATGTGTAGATTCTGGAAGTGTATTTCCTCTCGAAAGCATTTCTCTTTGCAACTTCAACAACTAGGTGAAACTTGCATCATACCATCCATTTCTCACTTTAAGGTTGTACAATTTCACAGTGGTCGATAATGTTAGTTTTTTATCATATAAGCTAGCATTATGATCTTAGGATCTTTTCACTGAGAGAATAACAAGAACAGCAATAAAACATAAGCACATCACAAGAGACAAGAGACACAAAGATTTTTGATCGGGGAAACCATAAATGGAGAAAACCCTGCAAATTCCTCAAAGATAGAATCACCACAAGATGTAAGACCCCAAAATAGTAAGATGCACTCCCGATAGCAGTAGTCTTCTAGTCCCAGTATATTTCCTTCTTCACTAGTGCGCCACACTTGAGAGAGTAAGTGATGTGATGTACAATTGATAAATAGAGAGACTCTCACTCTATATTTATATTCTTCCGTTCACTTGAAGTGCACTTAATCATGTCGGCCCAACCAACAATTACTTACTCGAGCCTACACCTTAATTAGTGTATAATAACTCAAGTGCCCCGAAACTGTGGGGACTTACACAATGACTTGACAAGACTTGTTTACATTATTAATCCTCCCGATCGGAACATCGGGGCATGAAAACATGACTCAAATACATAATAGAAACATCTCGGAATAAACATCGGGTTACAATACATAAGAATACATTCCGAAGTTACATATACATCAACACTCCCTCTTAACTAGGAAGGTATTCTTTCGACACGATTTTTAGCACTGGTCTTCTTCTCTGTATCAACTGGATCATCTTTGTCTTCAAGTCATCTTCATATTCAAGTCATCTTCATCACTGGATCTGGATCGTCATAGAACATCATCACTGGATCTGGATCATCACTCGATCTGGATCATCATCATTGGATTGGATCTGGATCATAACTCGATCTGGATCTAGATCTAGATCATCTCTCGATCTGGATCATCACTGCTGGATCTGGATCATCACTCGATCTGGATCTCTCGGAGTCATCATAACTGGATCTGGATCATAGCTCGATCTGGATCTCCTCTGGTCATCATCATGTGTGTACTATCTCGTCATAGGAAGTTCTACAGAGCCAGCCCTTTTTCATGCTGGTTGTAGGCCTAGCCACCGGGTAGGTCTTCTCCCAGCACTTACATCTGACCTGCTCGTCAGAAAGTCACACCCAGCACTCACATCTGATCATGTAGTAAACTACAATCACATCAGAAAGGCCCAGCACTCACATTCACCAGCATGATAGGACATCACATCACTAACATCTATGAAATGGCTCTGCACTTATATCTGACCTACTCGTTAGAATGGCACATTCATCCAGGCGGGAACACATCCTACCATAGTGATGAATGACTCTCACCCAGGCTGGAACCCTTCCTACCACTGTGATGAAATATTTCCACACATTCACCCAGGTCGGAACACATCCTACCACAATGATGAATGACTCTCACCCAGGCTGGAACCCTTCCTACCATAGTGATGAAATATTTGTGCACTCACATCTGACCTGGTAGGAACTGAATCCTACACCCTCATCAGAATGGCCCCCAGTCCCTGACTGAGCTACCTGGTAATGGACCAGGTGCCTCCACTCTCCCTGAGAGTGGAAGTTGCCCTTACATCTATCCTACTCGACAGAATGGCCAGCACTCACATCTGCCATGGAAGGAACTTAATCCTTTATCCATGAACATAATGGCTCAGCCCTTACATCTGACCTGCTCGTCAAAATGGCTCTCTCAGTCCCTGACTGAGTGTTCCTAGTAACTGACCAAGTGCCTCCATTCCCAGAATGGCAGTCATCACTCATATCTGACATGGAAGGAACCAAATCCTCTCACCATGATAGAATGGCTCAGCCCTTACATCTGACCATGGAAGGAACCAATCCTCTCACCATGATAGAATGGCTCAGCCCTTACATCTGACCATGGAAGGAACCAATCCTCTCACCATGTCAGAATGGCTATGGGTCTCATCACTTTCTCTTGGAAGGAACCTCGATCTGGAGAACACCAAGTCTCTCTCTAAAGTACTCGAACTTCATCCTAGCCAATGGCTTCGTTAATACATCAGCTATCTGTTCCTCCGTCGCAACATACAGGAGCTTCACTGCTCCTCTCTGCACCATATCCCTGATATAGTGATACTTGATCTCGATATGCTTCAACTTGTCATGGAACACTGGATTCTCTGACAACTTCACACAACTCTGGTTGTCACAATGTATACAAGTAGCATCCAACTGGAGATCAAATTTATCAGACAGTAGCTTCCGCAGCCATACTGCCTCACAACTAGCTGAACAAGCTGCGACATACTCTACTTCAGCTGTACTCAGTGCCACATAGGATTGCTTCCTGCTAAACCAAGAGATCACACCTGATCCCATACTGAAGCAACATCCTGAAGTACTCTTCCTATCGATGGCACTGCCTGCCCAATCTGAATAAACATAACCCTCCAGTTTAATCTTCTGATTCGCATCGTACTTGAGTCCATAATCAACTGTACCCTTCAGGTACCTCAGAATATGCTTTGCAGCTGTCAAGTGAACACTCCTTGGATCTGTCAAGTACTGGCTCAAGGTGTTCACAACAAAGCAAATGTCTGGTCTCGTGTTCGTTAGGTACATCAATGACCCAATCATCTGACGATACATCGTAGCATCAACTGACTCTGATGAAGCATCACTCAATAGCTTCAGGTTCGATGCCATAGGTGTGGCCATAGTCTTGCAGTCCATCATCCCAAATCTCTTCAGGATCTCTACTGCATACTTCCCTTGTCCAAAGAAGATCCCATCTGTACTCTTCCACACCTCCATACCTAGAACAATAGTGCATCGACACATAACAGGAGCATCACTGGTCTTCCGCCTTCAACCTTGAAGCAAAGGTTGGAATCCACTTTACTCTCAGTAAAGGATAGAGTCATTAGTAATCTGCCCATCCTATCGTACCATGTCGAACCTCAAGATATTCTGTAGTCACTTCCTCAAAAGTGAAGCATCATACTCCCTCTGTATTCTGTGCTCTATGCACTGAAAACATTCTGTACCGGAGTGACAAGTAGCTTCCTATGCTACTAATATTCTATGTGACCATCTAGTGTATAGACTTGCATCTTCAACTTTGTAGCAAAGGTTAAGATATTCATCAATCTCATCATGTATGTGTTTCAACTCTTACTGGCTGCAAATGTCTCTTCGTAGTCTAGGCCTTCCTTTCGTGAGAAGCCTCATGCTACGAATCTTGCTTTGTATCCCACGATGTTTCCATCTACTGCATGATGGAACTATGAACTTCTCTTCAGGTCTTGATACTGTGCCCTGACATCATTCTTCTTGAACTGGTCTTCACTTTCTTCTTGGTGGCTGGAAGGTTATGCATCAATGATGTCACTCCACTCGACATATTATTTTGAAATGTCGTCACTTGCTCTTCGAAACAAGTCTTCATTCTTCTTTGCTTGTAGGCGATTATGTATGTGATCTTTCCTACAAGTCAAATGCATTTGTATGGTTAGAACATTTCATAAGGAATATTTATACTGGCAAGTTCTTATGCATAAATATATGATCATGCAACTACTTTAGCCAATACAACATTCATCCGTATCTCACTGAAACTTCCTAGATGCCTTCCATCTCTACCAGGACAACATTGAGATTGAGCACTAATCCAATATGTCAGCAAAGAGGTTTCATTCTAGATAAGTAGCAATGGAGAATTTGTATAGCACCATGAGCTACTTACCTATCACATGCATGTTAGTAGTATACTGTCATTAATGCAAACATCCTATCATGCATGATACATCAACTAAATATAAACAAATGCATAACAAAACAATATCATGAAATGACAATTGAATACTTATCTTTATTTGTTTCATGGGTAGACTCCGTCTTGAGTCTTCAGCTTCATCGTCTTCTTCATTCATAATAGCATCGTTTCTTATCCAAAATCTAAGGTGGATAAGAAGTTCTTCAAGAGTTGATTTCTTCATATTCCTCATTGCTTGAGGGATCTTCTTTGGATGGTAAGAGCTTGATCTTCAGTTGCTCCCACCTTCTCTTCTCGAGCTTCTTCTTCTTGTGAGTTCTCTTCCCAAAGTCTACTGAAATTAATCACTTCCTTCTAGCACACATTCCTTGAATGAATGAATCCCATGATCCTGGGAGGCCATTCAATATGGCCATCACCACTTCTGCATTCTTCACTTCTTCTTTTACCGCTTCAAGTTGTTCTTTGATTTGAGAGACTCTTATGACTGCATGGTCTCTGCATTCTGGATCTTCACATTCTTTAACTGGTTTCTTAGGGTCATATTCTGATTTCTGTTCTTCCCTTCAAATAGCTTGAAATTATGGAAGACCTTCAATAGCTTTGCTTGCAATAGGTAGTGCTCTGTAATGCACATGTGCAAGCCTTCTATGCCAAAGCTCATTTGGCTCTACTGTTTCATGGATCAAGGCTTGTTCTGGATGGCCCTTCAATTTGTACAAGACTCCTTTTTATTCTCTAATCACTACTGCATAATCGATAGTCTTTCCTTTTGGTCACATGATGACTTGACCATCTATGAATGCAACCCGCATTCCTTTTGCATCAATGCTGAAATGGAGAGAAGGTTCTTCTTAAGTCATGGAACAAACAATACTTCTTTCATTGTTAGAGACTTACCAGAGTCTAGCTTCTATGAAGATTCCCCACTACCTTTTATTGGATATTGGTAGTCATCTCCTAGTTTCACCTTGTGAGGTGATTCATGTTCTGACAGTTTTACAAAGGATTCCTTGAATCCTATCATATGTTTGGAAGCCCCACTGTCTATAAGCCAATCACCACTTCCATGAGTAATGTTACTTGTGAGAGCTGATATTAGAACATATTCATCCTCGCTTGAAGAATCTTCACTTTCATATCTGGATCTCTTTCTGGATGGTTCATCATCCTCTGCAGCATGAGCATGATGTCTTCTTTGGCCTTGACCAAGTTCTTCTTGTGAAAGGCTTCTAACCTCGTCTCCCTCTGAAACTGGAACCTCTATAATCATGTAGGTGTCCAATCCATTTTCTTTAGAGAGATCAAATACTTCTATGCTTGGAAGTTTTCAACTTCACCAAGCTTATCATCAAGCTGTTGTGATAGATCACTTTGAAATGAGAACCTCAAATGAAAATAGCAAAGGATTAGATCTTACCGATTTGAGGTGTCCGTCTTGGTTCAGGAGCTGGTCGATCTAGGGTTTGCCATAGAAACCCTAATTTTCAAAATTTGGAATCTTTTAGATCTGATTGGATAGACAGATAGATCTCTTCAAATGGATCTGTCCAATGTACTCCTTTTCTGAAGACAGTGGAGGGAAGCTTCTGAACAGGAAGCCCTAGATTTCCAATTTCTTCTGCAGAAATGCCTGTTACTGTTTCTGTTATATCTATGAAATTACTGATCCTATATGTCTAAAATTTCTCATTGAGGTAACCTTGCATGTCCCTGATCCAACACCATAGTTTTCATCAGAATTAGTTTCACCATTTGGGATTTATGATCCTTTTCCCAAGGTGACCTGTTACAGGACTGTTCAAAATAGTGAAGTTGTACGGCATGCCACGTGTCACTGGTTCATTTTCTGAGTCTGATATTTGGACCACAGAAATTAAATTCCGTGCTCTTACTGTAACATCTGCAGGAATTCCATTTGGACCTCTGTAGCCCAAGATATTGCAATTCTCCTCAGGTGTCATGTTTAAGGATGAATTCTGAAAGAGGCTGGAACCCTAAATTGGAGGGACCATATCTCCTAGAATATGTCGAATCTGAGGATGATTTTTGGACACAATGTTCTTCAGGATTTTATATTTGGCCCTTGTAATTTTTAGCTTCTGATACTTCTCCAACCTCAGAATATAGCGACTGTACCAAAACGTATCAGTTTTAGTATTTAGGGTTTTTCAAGCTCGAGGTCAAACTAGGGTTTGACTTTCCCAGAGATTTACCCAACCAAAATTCTTGATCCAAGTCTCTATAATTCGGTTTTGATGAGGAGAACAACCCTATGCTGGTCTGACTCAAAAATTCCTGTTCTGTAGAAATCCCTAATTTCCGTATCAAAAACTGAAAATGCTCAGAATCGAATTTCGCTTCGACAGAAAGATGCGCCCTAAGGAGGAGAGTTGTTCCACCTTACTTTTGCTGAAAATCTGTGGAGGAAGATCCACAAACTAGGAATCCCTAGTTCCCACAGCTGCACAGTGTCTTCTTCTCAGGTTAGCTTTGATACCATGTTATTTTTTCATCATATAAGCTAGCATTATGATCTTAGGATCTTTTCACTGAGAGAATAACAAGAACAGCAATAAAACATAAGCACATCACAAGAGACAAGAGACACAAAGAGTTTTGATTGAGGAAACCATAAATGGAGAAAACCCCACAACTTCCTCAAAGATAGAATCACCACAAGATGTAAGACCCCAAAACAGTAAGATGCACTCCCAACAGCAGTAGTCTTCTAGTCCCAGTATATTTCCTTCTTCACTAGTGCGCCACACTTGAGAGAGTAAGTGATGTGATGTGCAAGTGATAAATAGAGAGACTCTCACTCTCTATTTATATTCTTCCGTTCACTTGAAGTGCACTTAATCATGTCGGCCCAACCAACAATTACTTACTCGAGCCTACACCTTAATTAGTGTATAATAACTCAAGTGCCCCGAAACTGTGGGGACTTACACAATGACTTGACAAGACTTGTTTACATTATTAATCCTCCCAATCGGAACATCGGGGCATGACAACATGACTCAAATACATAATAGAAACATCCCGGAATAAACATCGGGTTACAATACATAAGAATACATTCCGAAGTTACATATACATCAACAGATAACTTAGTGAAACTAGTGCAACTTGGGTACAATAGTGCCTTGGCATCTTCAATTAACTTTAGATATTGATTGATATCATTTTTTTATTCTATTGATTCTGCTTGGCCATTTTCACAATTCACATTTGGATTTTCATTATAATATTGATAAGCAGCATTCACCATTTCAACCATATGATCATCAACCATGGTTTCCTCGTTATAATTGTCATTCTCAAGAACTTCAGTATCATTTATTAGAAATGTTGCAAACTCGTCATTATGATTATCATATTGATGCCCGACTATGTGTTCATCACCATGTGTAATTTCTTGAGGAAAACATCATCTTTGTTGTGTGGCATTTCTTTCTCTTGTCAAATATATAGTCCTGAGTAGGAACTCTCTCTCCATGGAAAAACCAAGTTTTATATGGACTTATTATACTATGAATCATCAAGTGGTCATGTACTTCCTCAAACATCAATACTGCAACAATGCAACATTTTCTACAAGGGAATCTTGTGGTGTTATTATCCTCTGATTTCCTTTTTGAAAACTCTATGAATTCTTCAACCCCGACTTGATATTCCTTTGACATCCTACATAGAACCAATTTGCACATCACGTAAGAAAACACCACTACAAATTAAAATGAAGACATATGTTATAAAATATCATATTGAATAATCAAATATAAAAATAATACCTCATTTTCAAATCTATCCAATCCCTTTTTTGGCCATTTGGAAATAAAACCAACCCAATTTCTCAAATTGGCTCCTCGAGAGTTGGCCTCTCAACTTCCTTCCAATATACGGTTAGGAATATTCATGTAGTACACCTATGTGCTTTCTAAAATAGCCTTTACCAGCACGTGACAACCATATATTACACCATACAAGCTTCCACCTTATAATAACCAAATCCAAACATCAATTACATAATATTTTGGTTTTATAATAAGCCAAGATATTTAAGTTTTTAACCCATTGATATAACTCTGAAGATAAAAAACAAATTTGCGAAATCTGGTGGGCCCCTCCCCATTGGATATTGTGCTCAAAGATTGGAGGTGCAAACATCACGTTTACGAAGCGCGATGGTTTATAATTCTAATCAGCTTGACATTAACAGTCAGTTAATAATCCCACCACCCTACAAATCCGACGTTCACCAATCATGAGTCAGCTGGATACAACTGCAACCTCCAGAAGTGTCGATCGTCACCACCAGGTACTCGTTCATCTTTTATGAACCCTTTTGTGTTATGTAATTCATCCAATTAACAGTTCTTCCATGGCCTCATCTGTAAAAATCCTTGAACCACCCAAGCAGATCATCTTCGATCGACTTTACAATGATTATGATCCTCATTTGCGATTGTCCAATGTCGGTGATTCCTAGAACACTTTGTTGTTGCCTTCTAGAGACCAGTCATAACTGTTGGTAAATTTAAAGTCATCCTTAATAGGGTTCACATTAGAACAATTGCCCCATTTCCTAGATATTGTCCAAAGGGTAGCCTCCAATTATTCTGTGACTGGGAAGGCCATATTAGATGATACCCACTCCCATGTCATTTGAAGAATTACACCAGAAGCTATCAAGGATTCCCTGGGTCTCTCCGAAGCCCAATGTCAGGTCCTAATCCCCTTCACCGAATCAAAGGTTCTGTAGGTGTTCAGGAAATACGGCCTAGATTCCAAGAATAAATTGTTCCAAACCATTTTGAAGACCCTAGTTCCCTCAAAGACCCTTATCACCCCACTCTCCTCTAAATTGTTCATAAATTCAGTCATATCAACCATCTCCCTCTTGAGTAAAATCCTAGGTCTTGATAGCGATATCATGGTCTCTGAAGTAATGCTAGGCATCTCCTTCACCTGAGTCAATATGAAGCAAGAATTAAGTTTGATGAGTTCTTGGCTAGAGAAATCAATTCTCAGATTGAGAAGTTTTATTTGGATAAGCACTTTAGATACCAGGTGTATCTATTTTCCATCATAGTCAATTCCAACCGGCAGAACCTTGAGGACATGCATCTAGAGGTGTTCAAATACTGGCCCCGATCTCTCCAGAAGATCTAGGGCTGGTCTTACACCCTCTTCATTGACAGAAATGTCCTCAACATCTCCAGACTATTCAACCCAAAAGAGAAGAGGATATTAGAATACATGAAGGCTGCCTTGCAGCAAGAGAGTATTGGAGATTGGTTCCTCATGCAGAAGTATTCAGTTATCAGGGTATATGGTTTTTCAGTTTCCCCTTTCATGCTACCAGTTTACTTAACTCCCTCAATATTCGCACTAGAATTGATCAGGCAAAGGAATTATGCTGATGAGGATAATTTTACTGCTCACATGAAGGACTATTGGATCAAATACCCTATTAATTCCAAGCCCTTCATTGTAAAGAATCCAGCAGCGTTACCAATGGTGGAGAAATTTTTGAAGGCCATGAAGTTTTAGGTGACTCATGCACAAAATTATGATCCTAAGGGGATCATTTCCTAGAGGAGGGTCTAGGTGGAGAGGTTAGTCTTTATTCACTCCATGATCCTCGACTTGTCCCAGGAGGAAAATTCTCTTGCCTATGATTTTGATTGGACTCCTGCAGAGAAAATTAAAGCTCCTATGGAAGTGCAAGGTATGGTCCCAGCTACTCCCTTTCCCCTAAATGGTGATGGTAGTAGTAGAAGGTCTCAGTCATAGGTGGAGGATATGGAATGTGATGAACAAACCCCTAGAAAGAAGCCTAGGATAGATGTAGAGGAGGATGTAATCAAACTAGAGCAAGAGTTTAATTTTGAATCTGATTCCCTCAAGACAGTGATAAAGGAGGATCTTGTTTCAGTAAACCATGTTGGGGGAAAGGTTGATAATCAGATGGTGATTTCACAGGCACTAGTGGTTGTAAATCCAACCACTACACACTTAGAGAGAAAACCCCCAAGAACCACAAAATCATTGAATAAATGGGGTGAGGAGTATCTACTCAATTATCAGAAGTATTCTTTTACCTCATTTTTTGAAGGGAAATTTAAGACTAAAAAGCCAATGTTGACCACCTATGGGAAGCTCAAAGAGCAATCCAAGACTAAGACTCAGAAGCAGTCAAAGGAGCTAAGGAAGCTATCAAGCAACAAATTATCTTTCACTACTGTCATGAATCTTATAACAAACTCCCTGAAACTAGCCATCGCTAATGAGGAAGGAGTTTCAGAGGTCAAGTTCAAGATGGATCGGTTCTCAATCCCGGATAAGATTGTGTTTCATAAGGGAGCTAGCGATCTCATCTATGCTTATATGAATAAGGAGGTGTTATCCCATCTCAGGTCCCAACAAAGGGTGGTTAAACTGGAGACCCAATTGAAGTAGGAAAAGGTATCAAACAAGGCTTGGAACCTACTGGTGAAACTCCTGAATGACCAAGTGGCAAACCTAACAACACAGAATGCTTTATAGCATCCCCTTGCATCTGAGTAGCCAGTGGCAATAGAGTAGCCTATTTTATCAGCTAAGTCATTGGCCAAGATATAGTCTTATAAAAAAAAAATCAAGAAACCTATGAAAGAATTCCAACTAACTCCTTAGACCGTGCAGTTACCAAGGCAGATTGAGACATTGCAGCATGAATTTTTGGACCTGAAAGGATGCCTTGTTGTGTTGTAGGCTGACAAGTGTACATGGGAAGAAGAGAATCAAAAGATGCAGAAGATAATTGATGAATTAAATGACTATAGCACCCCTGAGGACATATCACCCACTGCTCTGGCGATCAAAGATATGTCTGAAATGTCCCTGAAGGACCTGGAAATCACTCAATTGAAGGAGGGAAATCAAGAGCTCAAGGATGGGATCACTGGTAAGGAAATTGAAGACTCTTCTGAAGAGATTAGGATACTTAAAGAGAAGGTAGCCAAGTTTTAGGAAAGGGTCATAGGTCAAATTCCCCTACAAGAGGCTAAACATTTTCTCTGGGATGCAGTGACAAAGGAGATGCCCTCATTAGAAAATCATCTTGTCATGGTGGATGAGCATAAACACCATGCTATGGTAGCGAGCACAAGATGTAAATCCCTGCAGGAAATTATAGCACAAAGGCCTAGGGAGGAGGCCCAGAAGGCGATTGTTGTTCTGAACTCAACCTCTAGGGAAGAACTAATTGCCCTAGGGATTACTAACATGATATCAATTCTGGTGGCAACAAGGAGGATGACCATAAAGCACAACATGTTGCAGAATGCACTTACTAGGCTTAACATTATTCAATAAGGGGTAGAAAAGTTCAACAAATTGTTCCAACCCCTGTTTCAAAAAGGGTTGCCTGAGTTTTGGGGTCCATAGGGGAAGTTGATCCCACAGAGAAAATATGTCGAACTACTAAACAAGGAAAGACTAAACCATACAAATTTTGACGGTATAAATGGTGGGATAAAGGGAGAGGTAATCATCGCTAAACTCATCAGGGACTTTGAGTTGTTGCCTCAATTTGGGACTGTCAAATCAGATCTCCTTGCTATTGGCCATAGACCCCTGATTGACCTGGATGTTCTCCTAAACGAGTTATTTGAGATGGCCAGCCCTACAGATCAGTAGTGGTAATATATACATATACTGAGCAATCATCAACCAGGAAGGCCCGCTAATAGATGAGTCAGTCATAGTCTATTTAAAATATGGTCGAAGTTTTTGTTTTCATCAAGCAAGCCAGAAAGCCCCAGATGTCTAGATTTCCCTTTTTCATTGGTCACTTGTAGCACAACGTGCCTTCCTAAAATGTTTTGTGGGCACGACGCATCTGCCACATCAGGGTTTTTTAGGATTTAGGATCTAGTTTTGGGTTTGATTCCTTCAATGTATCTAATTTTGATTCCCTATTTCGAGATACGCATTGGGGGTAAATTGCACTATAAATGTAACCTCTATGGAGGAGGAAGGGTTCAAATTTCATTTTTGAAGCCTCTGTGCTTGGATTGTAGCTCTGTAAAATTTCTTGGAAGTGTTAATGAAAAGTTTTTTTTTGAGTTTCTGAGATTCATCACAGTGTTCATATTTAGTTTGTGTTTCTTGTTTATGTCATTTTCATATGTGTAAATTCTACTAATGCTTTCTAGAGAAAACCATGACCTATCTTGAGCCTGCTAAGGGTTGTTGTGACATCCATTAATCCTTCTAGGACTGTCTTGAATGGCTGAAAGTTCCTTGAGGACTATTAAGGGTACCAAGCCTATGTATGAAGGTACCATGACCTACTGTTGGTTACTAAGGGTGTGGTGAAGGTGTGTAAATGTGTTGGAAGCCTAATTGTGTACTGCTTGACTAGGTCTTGATGTGTTAGTATGGATGGCAGTTTGTGAAAGGTCTAGTACATGGGCTGCTACCCTTTATTGGACTAGTTATGCAACTAATGAAACCCCTGAGTTGATGCCTCTCTCCCATGTGTTGCCTACTAAGCTGGGAGAAAATATCACAGAGGTCAGAAATAATGGAACCTAATCCTAGCTGAGGCCTAATGGAAAAACACAAGTAACCATTGAGTACTAAAATGACAGTGGTGCATGGTTCCTCTACGCATTCACGCAGTTCTCATCTCCTCTCAACATGATAAGATAGTGACCAATGAACAAGCTTTATCTAAAGGAAGTGAGAGGGTTTGATTTTTATACAAGGGAGATATGCTTTGAATAGTAAATTTTAATGACCCCCATCAGATCCTACTGATTTTTTGGGCTTATTTTCTTATGTAATTTGGTTAAGAGGTTTCATAAAAACACTTGTCAAAAATACCACTGAGATGTGCCAAATATTCTTAGTTGGTTTTTGTATTCAATGTACTGTTGATATGTTGATGCAAGAGCATAGGCTCAAGAGGACGAAGTCATTCATGACTTCACAAGGTCAAGGGAACTCTTGAGAGACCTAGGGTCTCGTACATTTGTAATTTTCTTTATTTTGTAAAAGCTGAATAAAATGGATAAGGAATCTAGATCCTTTTCCACATGTAATAGTTAGGATTGAGTTAGTTGTGATTCATAGGGTTACCAAAGATCAATAAGGACTGTACTCCTTTGTTATAGGATACGGAAACAGAATCCTCTTGTATTTAAATCAGTTCGAGATATTTTATTAGCAGCTTAGTTAGCTTACAAATCTTGTTGGCTCGCAGAAGCTTAAGTTATCTCACATAGCTTAGGATAGCTCATAGAGGTTTGAGGATAGCCCAAAGAAGCTTTGATTAGATCATATATCTTGATGGGGAGAGAAATTCCACATAGCATGAATGGAGCAATTAGAGGTGCACAAAAGAGTGAGCAAGGAGTGAACAAGTAGAATTCTCTGTGTGTATTGGAATTTCCGATGAATTGAATAAAGAATAGAGGATTAGAATCTGCATGTGGTTTTGATGGATTTCATGTCTTCATATAGTTCCATAGAATTATGAATTCATCCCGCATTCACTCCATATAACCCTGTGTATAAACGCTGTGTCTTTGGATTGCTATAGTTTCCAAATTGCAGAGAAGAATTGATCCTGTGAGTGATCAATTAAGTGAAGCTTTGTAGAGGGTTAAACCTTAACCAGCCGCTCAAATAAAATAAGATCGTAGAGTGGGGATCGATCATGGGGAAGATAGATGGATTACAGTGATATCGCCAGGAGAAGTTGCAAGCTTTGAAAAACTTTTCATGTGAGTGATATTCTATGGAATGCGCTTAATAAATTTTGGAATCCACTATTGATTTGGTGGGGACACTGATTGAATGATCAGAAATCCATTTCCTGCGTGAAAAAGTAAGTTGTACGAACACTTAGGCTGGTTGTGAAATTGATAGATCAACGATGGGGAAGAAGTGTTGAGCAAAAAATCTTGTTTCGGAAGTGTCGAAATTCAAAAAGCCGACATCTGATTCCTGCATTCTGGAAAGAATTCTGCTGAGGAAGGGAACTTGTGAAACCTAGAAATCCATTGCAAAATAAATTTATATAGATAGGAAAGATGTTTAACACAAAGAGTTTGTTTCGGATCTCAAAGGTTTTGAAGTCTATACGCAAATCAGTGCCATCATATGTGTAATGTTTGGCTTGTATATTGACTATAATTTTCAGATCTTGATTTTCGTAGCGCTAACAATGAAAAGTAAATGAAATAGAGATTTATTTGCATAAATAAAAAGGAAAATAAACCCTAAATATCATATTCATATAAATTTGAGTTTACAAATACTGTAACATCAGTTCTAAGGTGGACAAGCAAATCTGAAATTACTTTAACTCTAACCTGTAGCTTCCTGGGCGTGCACAATAATTTATGGAAGTGAGATGCCTTCTTTGGTGTCTTTCCTTCCCTGCCAGCTCCTCAAAACAACCCAAATCGTCTTCTTCTTAGACTCCCTTATTATGTTGTAGCGCCCTCCTTCACTACCCAGAAATGTTATGCACAGTCGTACCAAGAAGGAAGACTACAATGAGAGTACCTAACAATGTTGTAGTAGATTCCTGTAGGTGTCAATATGTATTGCAGCTCCCATTTTGTTCATAAAATACCTTTATATTGTCCCATATGAAGCATGGCGATCACTGTAGATGTGGAACTGTAAGGATATGCGCCCAACAGAAAGTAAATCATCCTCACAAACAAGACGATGTCCTCTCCAAACGATGTCACAGCCCACACAGTCCAAAATAAATAATATATGTTGTTAGTGTGATAGGATATCAAGATGTTAAAGTTGTCACGACCATTTTAACATATCAATGTATTTTTAGGAGGAGTTAGAACTGGATTCTATCACCTTGTTTAATAGCTTAGAAGGTATGGGAAACTTCATTTCCTTTAGAGCTCAAGAAACCTCACTTGGGAGTGAGTAAATTACTCAAAGGTGCAGTGAAATGGACATAACATTATTAGAGATCACTTGGTTCAATAATTTCATATGCCACTTGTCGTTGACTCTCCAATGACCTAAATAGAAATTCCCATGCAGGCATCTGTAAAAACTACTACACTTCCACCACTAGAATGGTTCATTGAACAATGCAAATACATAAATGAGGTGGAGGTTATAGATTGGCATCACATGATATGTAGTAAATTTAAGGTAAGCATCATTGAAAATCGACTAGAGGGATATCTTAGCAAGTAATCAGATTTTAATTAGGAGAATAGTTTCAATGGTATAACACTGGTCTAAAAAACATAGGTTAATGGTTCAAATTCCTTTTATCTTTATAAGAATTTCATATGGTTGGAAGAGGTCATGATAAAAATTATTAATATTTAAAAGGATTATATAGGTTCTTGTAGGTTTTCTCCAAGTAGGAGCTTAACCAATGTATTGAATTGTCAAATTTATGGAGAGCATATACATTAAATGTAACACCATATATCTCTTCTCATTATTCTAATATCCCTGGTTACCTAATTGATATGTCAATTAAGAAAGTAGATTTGTAAGGCATACCACCATAGAAATTTTAGCTCATATGATTTCCATAAGAAGAGAGATCATAAATCCAACCAAGAAAAAAACAAGAAATAATTGTTTGAATGCATATTATAGATCTCTTTGTAAGGCAAGAAACAATAATGAGTCATATCATGCCAGTAGTTACAAATAGCATAAAGAGAAAATATATTGTGTAGAATCGTAAGAGAGTCTATGGAAATAGACTAATTTAGTACAATTATTTTATCCTTATGGTATCTTTAATTATTGACATGGGACCTTGAATGATATATAAGCATTTTGATCAAGTAACTTGTAAATCCACCTAAGTATAAATGTAGTAGATACCAACTAGAAATAATACTATGTTTGGATATTGGAACCTCAACATCTAACCTCATATGAAAATCACATCCCTTATGTGGTAAGATAAAATTGATTACTAGTGAACTAGAATCCATTAAAACAAACTCACTGTCCCCATCATTCTACAAATAAGCCTCACAATCAATGCATTATAAGCCATGCTTATTACAGTATTTAACTTCATGTCATCCACCACAATAGGCTGATATACATGGTTGATTTCATGGTATACCCTCTCAACCTCCTTATTCGTATCAAGTCATTTTTATTGTGAAATCCATTCATCAAATGATTGTAAGTATGAATATTTGGTTCACAACCAATTTCCTTCATATGATCCACTAGTGCAAGATAAATGACAACTTTGCCTCCTTTGCAATGTCCATTATTCAAGGTAGAATATGTCATTTGGTGTCAATCATTTTCAGTTAGGGACGATGGTTAAGGGAATACTTAAGGATAGATTAGATGAAATGTTGGGTCTATATAGCCATCTTTTTCTCTGATCTAGTTGCAAGATTGCCGCGGTTCACTAATTCACATAACAAGTGTTGTAGGAATTAGAAAGGTGTCCTTTCCATCATTAGCACCTACAATACTAGGTATATACCTATAATTTGTTTGATACTTATAAAGAGATGTAGGGTTGACATTGTAGGTTAAAAATTATACTTGTAAGGAGATGGGATCACATCATATTCATATGGTCCATCAAGCAAGTTATCAGATTTTCATTAGGATAATAGTTTCAATGGTATAATACTGGTCTAAAAAACATAGGTTAATGGTTCAAATTCCTTTTATCTTTATAAGAATTTCATATGGTTGCAAGAGGTAATGATAAAAAATCTTAATATTTAAAATGATTATATAGGTTCTTGTAGGTTTCCTCCAAGTAGGACTTTAACCAATGTATTGAATTGTCAAACTTATGGAGAGCATATAGATTAAATGTAACACTATATATCTCTTCTCATTATTCTAATATCCTTGGTTACCTAATTGATATTTCAATTAAGAAAGTAGATTTGTAAGGCATACCACCATATAAATTTTAGCTCATATGATTTCCATAATAAGAGAGATCATAAATCCAACCAAAAAAAAAACAAGAATAATTCTTTGAATGCATATGATAGATATCTTTGTAAGGAAAGAACCAATAATGATTCATATCATGCCAGTAGTTACAAATAGTAGATCAAAGAGAAAATATCTTGTATAGAATCATAAGAGAGTCTATCAAAATAGACTAATTTAGTAAAATTATTTGATCCTTATGGTCTCGTTACTTATTGACATGGGACCTTGAATGATATATAAGTAACACTAGTACAAGTGATCAATTTTGCCACGGAAAAATGTGGAAATATCCATGGAAAAGCGTGGATATTTCCACGTCTAAGTGTTTTTTGTTCCGTGGAAACTATTTCGTCGCAATAGAGACGACCCCTAATTTGCGTTGCAAGAGTGACAATGTTCTATATGTTGTTATATGTCTAATCCGTCGCTATATCCATGCCTGGTCGTCTCTATATCCACGCCTTTCCGTCGCTATAGCCACGCTCTGTACAAGGTTTTTTTTAAAATGCAAATCCAAGACGTCGCTATGGCCACGCCTTTCCGTCGCTATAGCCACGCTTTTTCGTCCCTATAGCCACGCTCCGTACAAGGTTTTTTTTTAAATGCAAATCCAAAGCATCGCTATAGCCACGCTCTGTACAAGGTTTTTTTAAAAATGCAAATCCAAGACGTCGCTATAGCCACGTCTTTCCGTCGCTGTATCCACGGTTGGTGAAATTTAAAAAAAATAAAATACTTGTAGCCGTCGCTTAAGCGACAGTATTTGAAATTTTTTTTAAAAAAAAATTACCTGGATTATCTGCAAAGACATATTTGAAGGTCAAATCTACAATGAGATGCATTAATGGTCTGTTTCATTTCATCTTTATTTTAAAATATTCGATTTGAAAGTACTACCACATGGCTGAGCCTGGTTTTCAGAATGCAAAAATAAAAATGAGGCTTTTCAGATTACCTTGAAAAAGGTCACAAGCCAGAGTCTAGAAAACCATAATGAACTCCCAAATAAGCCCAAATCCCAAATAAGATGGGCTTATTTGGTATTTCTCCAAATGAACTCCCAAATGGATGCACTGAGGAGGTCGATTGATGGTATAAAAACTGCATGCCACAACAGGATACCAAGAAAGAGGATCTGGAGTGTGAAGTTAAGGAATAGGGGGATCAGTGATACAGTGATACAGAGATACACTTCAAAATCATTTTGGGCCTGTCTCAGGGCATGCAGTCTCAAAAAGTTCACTCAGAAGGCTCAAAACTGAAGGAGGATGACACTGTTCAGCAAAGATCCATAGCTATCATGGATATTTCTAACTCCAAAGGACCTGGTAATGAAGAGCAGCAGGTGGATGAAGGCTACAGTGGCCATGTCTTTTATTAAGACTCTGACGTTTCTATGTATTTCTCTTCCACTTTTCTGTTCGAACAGTTCATTCAAATTTCAGATATATAGTTGCCAATGTCTTGTGAAATAGCTATATACTACTATGGATGAATTTAGATGAGGAATTTTGTAAAAGATTGAAGAGCTCTTTAAAATTGTTCTGAAAGAGGGTGCCTCACAATAACACCCGCCTCCTTGTATGTATTTGTGAAAGAGCATGGAGTATGTTGGTGTCCTTTTTGCATGGGAAATGCCCTTCATCTAAAACCAACAGTCCTGGTCCCTCAAGTAGAATTTGTTGGCAAGATTGTGTCATTTGATTTTCTGATTTTTCACAGACTATACTTGAGAACTGTGAATAACTTACAAGGAGAATACTCTTCTTTTCTTTCCATTCTCTCAATGTCTGAAGCTGGTTGCATCTCAACGTTTCTGCCTTATTGGTTACATCATATAGGTTATAAACAGGGATCTCCTCCACTCCCCATTTTTTAAAGTCTTTCATCCATGAACCCAAAATACTTTTGGGTGCTACAATCAGTGGCCTTTCCTCTGGGTACTTAATCAAAAAACATTGAATAAAGCTAATCATAAGGAATGTTTTCCCTGTTCCTGGTGCATGTACCAAAATGCAGCCACCAGGTTCTTCAGCTATAAGGTTCTTTTGCAAAAAGTTAAATCCATCAACCTAGTGTGATTTCATGTGTTTTTTCAGACGGGGATGCAAAACAAGTTTCAGTACAGGGGTACTCTGCTCTGAGCTTTTGTAATTAAATGACTCAGCATTGTTGATCCCTAAAATAATCCCCAAGTCCCGATTAGGGGCATGCCTGGAATGTTTTGCTGCTTTCCTATCCTGTACAAATGCAAACAAAATGTTTTAGACTATGTTTTACACAATTTATTCAATCAAATATGCATTTGCAAATGAGTATGCAATCGTGCATCAATATTTACATTAGTCCCAAACATGTAAATGAAGTTGACTCTAGAATTATATATATAAAGACTCTATATTATAACGGTAGATGAAGGAAACAACATCAAAAATGAAAATTATTAAAATGAAACACTAAAACTAAAGCAAAAAACACCACACTATACTAATAATCACATATGAGTTGACAGAGAGCAAATGTACACCATAATTACCGTGCACTGCCGATCCATCTGTCAACAAATACTTAACTTTACGTGGATCTGTTTCCCCAAGAGCAGGAGAGAGAGATGATGCTTCTGCCTGAAGCAAAAATTGATGCTGTTGCTGAGAAGACCAGAGCTGATACGAGATACGACATCTCTAGAAGATTTATTTCTCCTGTAATAAACAACCCAAAAAGGAGTGAATCATTGGCAACCGAACAGGTCATCCACCAAGAGCTCTACTTCAACAATAGTTGCCTGCTAACAGCTGGGAAAATTGTCCATAATAAGTTCCAGATTGATAAGCACTTTCATTTTGAATTCTCCATCATTTTACCATGAATCAATGATGCTCTCAATTCCAATGTCAACCCCAATTGGTACAAGGCACTGCACATTTCCTACTTAAACCAGTTCTCAGCCTCATCTCTCTCTCCAATGCGGGTCCTAATTTGTTTGATGGTATTAGGTATACACTCATCTGACAATATTTTTTTAAAGAACCTAATCAAGGCCAGGGGTATCAATTCAGATCCACCCTGTTGATCAATGAATCCATTGAGTGAGGTTCAAGCAAAAACTACTATCTGTTGTACAATGGACCACCTTGACTGCTTGAAGACTCATCCAAGGCTGTCCTCAACATCGAGATTGATGCTCTAGAGAATAATGATGGACATACAGTAGGGTACCACAGAATGGGGAGAAAACACATGACAGAGAAGGGTAGGAGGGACAACGCAGAGCCAAACAAGGGCAATGGGGAAATAAACATAAGACAGTGAAAAACAATATAAAATAAGTTAGGTGAATGGTGGGAACCAATGAAAGGCTCTGTTAGCCTATAGACAATCCGCAACTTGATTGGCATT
>LPNX010484882.1:0-12378 GCA_001517045.1 Pseudotsuga menziesii | reverse complement strand
TTTTTCACAAACCTCCTGTAGATAATGGTAGCATAATTCATAACTTGCTTATTCTGCTCGGCCTCCCGCCATTCCAACTAGAAAATCCACGATCTGGGAAAAAACTTAAGCGATCTGTGAAAACAGGCTTTCGGCAGCTAAGCCTTCTACCAGTTTTACGCGTTAGCTGCCGAAAGTCAGCCTTTTCGGCAGATAATGAGCTCTTGGAGGCTCGCCTAAGCTGCCGAAACCTGTAGAATTCCTAAAAAAAACTGCCTTTGGAAAAAATCAATTTTCTCATCCGTCCGATGTCCATTTTGCATCTTCAAATAGTCGATTTTTATCTACAGATCATAAGCTATCTACTGGTGCTTTCAGATTTGAATTTAGGGCTCGGGAAGGCCGTCGAAATTGCCCCACAAAATCACGTGATTTCAGCAAAAAATTCCTCCAATCCTTTGTTACAGGTCTGTGTTATTAATATTTCGCCGAGCTCCTCTTAACTCGAATCAGAAGGTTAGCTACTTTCTCGGTTGACTAAAGATACCCTTCATTTCGAGTCTTAGTTATTTGTTGAAAGAAGGAGTTTGTTCATGATTCCTGATTTGTAGCTGAAGAGTTTAACTATCAGTCATAGAGTTGTGAGTCATTAGTTTAAGCCTTTGTTTTCTAAGAAGCCGATGCCTACAATCTTGCACTGATTCCCTGTTGCATTTAACACCCAGTCTTGTGGTTAGAGATCACTGAGATATTCCCTCAAATTCAGCCATTAAATCAGTTCGAAAATGGTGATCAGCATCCTGTTGCTGCACTATATTAACATAACCATCCACGTGTCCTTCCATGCAGAATAAAAAAGAAAAGCATTTAAATGAAAACCACAACTCAGTCCTTTGTCCCAGTTGACTTTAATCTACCTCCTCTTCTGGGTTTTAATAACACATTACCCTTGTGAAGTGCTCTCATAGCGCCATGTGCTACTCTTTTATCATAATGCAATATCATGACAAATCCACAATGGCTGCATGCAATCTAAGTATGTGTATGATGCCATATTGCTCAAAAAGGGCCCGTGACTTAGTATTTTCAATATTGTTGTTCATGGAATAATAACTTCAACCTGTTTTCAAAGAACTTGGAACATGAGCTTGAAAACCAGCTACTTCAACCATTAATGTTGGAAGAATTTAATCTGTCAAGAACCTTGTCATTTGCAAAAGATGAATACGGCATATGACTTGACATTGGAGCGTGCGAAAGCACAAGATTTTATTTTTTGCACATGGAAACATTTTCGGCAGTTAAGGCCGCTCTGGCAAACCATCTTAGCTGTCGAAACTGACCTGTTTCGGTAGTTAAGTAAACTTCCACAGACTGAGTTAACTGTCGAAAGCAAAAAATTTGGATTTTGAAGCACAAGACTCACAGAAATAAAAATTTTACCCATTCTGTCACCCAAAAATGACGGTGGTCAATTTGGGAGATAACATCTGGCTCCTACTCGGGGATGGAATCCTCCCAGTGAGGTTCCGAAGAATCCCAGAACCAAGTAGTTCCAGTAGCCTTTAGCATTGGGCATGGAGTCATCAAGCCATCAGCACTGATCCCTCTGCAAACCTGTATCCCACCTGCAGCTTGCATGCAGCCTGCTCTGCTTATTCAAGAACTGAACAAAATTGAAAAAGGTCTAACTGCTCGTATGGCAAGCTTATTTCTCTACCTACCCCTACACTAACCAACTGTACTGCCTTTTATCAAATGAAGTGATGCTTCCAATGAAGCCATGTAAGGAACTTTTTTAATGCCATCATGCTAGATCTTGACCCGAGAAACAATGGAGACCATTTCATGCAGAAAAGAGGTTTGAACAGACGATAAAGACAATCTTCTTCTGGCAGAAAAATTTTAAGATCTATACTGCTCATAGACTCTAAATAGTCAGCAAAAGGATCATCAAAATCACAATGAAATACCTCTTGGAGCTGCTGCTCCAACTGACTGTGTTGCAGCTGCTCTTCTTTTCCTTCACAATCTTCAATGCCGAATGTAGACTGCTTGATCTCTACTAGCTTGCTTGTAGTCTGCCTGTAGCCTGCCTTTATTTAACCAAGTCAACTACTATTTCTATTGCAAACTGGAAAAAAGAAATGCTCGGGCAGCGAGCTTATTTCCTACTCCTACACTAACCAGCTCTGCCACTTGTTAAGTGAATGCTGATTTCCATAGCAGCCATCTAAGCAATTTGGATACTAAAAACATCTCATCTTTCTCGCTAATCAGCAAATGATGTTTGACATGAATCAACAATAATAAGAAGTCTTTCAGGAAACCTTACTTACCCAGACACACTGGCAAGCTAAGGAAATCTAAAATCTCCAGGTTCTTTGAAAAGTATAGGTCAATGAAAACTGCCACTGGATCTTTAAAAGGAAGATAAGTAACATGCTGCTCCTCAGAAAACAACTGCACATCTATGGCAGCCTCATGCTCAGCCATGATTGTTTCTCTACAAGAGGACTGATCATCTTCTTGTCTTCTTGAAATTAGTGATTGATCATCAAAGATGGTAACTTCCTCCTCAGACAAATGTACACAAGATGGTGACATAATAGGCTTGACATCATGTGAATTTTGATCAGCTGAAAATATGTAATTGTCTATATCATCATTAGTTACCATAGGCTCTTCTTGATTTGCAAACTGGTCATAAAATTCATAGCCATACCTGTCTTTGGAATACTCTGCACACACTGAAAAAACTGATTCTGAATCTGAAATGCACTCACCCTCAGGCTGCTGGTCCAAATCTGTTTCATACCCACTGCTTTCATACTCGGAATCTGAAATGTCATGACTGTCTTCTTGCACATATGTTTGCAGATTTTCAGAGTCATCCTGCATTCTGATCCACCTAGATGCACGGATGTTTTCCTCTAACTTTTGCGCATCCTCAAACAACTGAGTTAATGATGAAGATTCCCTTTCTAGCAGAAGAAGGGCGAGTTCTGAATGAAGACACATAACATAGTGTATCATAGCAGCTGTTTCTGTAGGTCGGATCTCCAAAGGCATGTCATGATACATGCTGTTAAACCTTCTGTTAAAAACAGACAAGGCTTCACCCTGCTCTCGTTCCAAAGCATAGAAATCAGCAAGATAAGAATCTAGAGACTTGTATTTGCCCCAATACTTCAGGAAAGCATTAGAGAAATCGGTCCAAGAGCCAATTGAATCAGCTCTCAGGCCTTTAAACCATGTAGCAGCATCTTTGATCAGAGACTTGGAGAAATATCTCATGACCACATCTTCATGAACAAGCTGAAAACGATCAACAAAATCCAAAAATGATTCCACGTGTTCCTCGGCTGAAGTTTGATTCTCTCCAGAAAACCAAGGAAGATATTCATAACAATCATCGGGATAAGGATGAAGAAGAAGGGGCAGCTTTAAAGGCTTGAACATCTTCATCCAGGTCTTAACTTGAAAGGCTGTGGGCTGATCATGAGAGTTAACGAGTTCATGACAAGGTTCTAAAATTATAACAAGAGGGGCTGAGATCTGTACAGGGTCTGAAACAATTTCTATACTTTCAAGGTCACATGGCTGATCAGATTCTAAATGGAACAAAATACAGTGGTCATCTTTGTGAATGGGCTGAGGTAAAGCTATCGAATCTACATCTACAATGCAGGGTTGCAGGCTTTCCTCTTCTAAAGATGAATATATACAAGAAGGAGGATGATTTTCTAAATATACAAAACAGAGAATAATTCTCTTTACACATGAAGGAAAAAGAATGAAAAAGGTAACAAAGAACAACAGCAGTTCATGAAGCAAACTAATGAACTGATACCTGGAATTTGATTTGAGCTTCTTCATTCTTTATCAACAGGATCCTCCCCAGTGGAGTCTTTGAACGTGGAGTCGCCAGATAGATGCTTACAACCAATATAATGTTCAGCCTTTGTCTATCATCAAAAACTGAAACTATGTCGTCTCCCAGGGAAGCTTGCTTCACTCTCCGTTCCCCAGCAACGGCGCCAATTTGTTATCACTCCAAGAAACCCTTTGTGGTTGTAGACCAAAGGTGCTTGGTAACTTAATAAATGAATGTTTTTCAATAGGTGGATCAATGGGATACCAAGAAAGCACAATGAAGAGATTAACTTATCAGAATATCTTAATGAACCAGTGCTTTTAGAAACTGCTAATCAGATACAGGATTGAAAAAGGTATGGAGAATACTATTTAGATAACCAAGTACATGGAATGCAGGGTCATAGATAACCAAGTACATATAAATGTAGGGTCATACTAAACAGTAAAGAATTCCTTCGTTCAAGTTCATGAGCATAAAGCTGAGCTAAACTTAAACAAAGTACAGAACAATAAGATAGATGAAGAAGTCTGATAGCTGAGGCAAAAGAAGACTGTGATTTGTATTAGGATAAGCAATCAGTACATAGGCCAAATTCTCTCCAAGATTGAACCCCTTCCTCATATGAGTTCTTAGGCTTTATAGCCTTTACAAAACAGTCTCTAGATCCTAAAAACATGGATCTTGTTATCCTAACTAGAACAGCCAATGCAAAAAGATAGGAAATGATCCCTGAAGTCAAGGAAATGATCATGTGTTGGTCCCCTTTCTCGTGCTTGATAGTTGGTGAAGTGTAGTTAGCCTCCCAAGGCTCGGTGGCTTTGATTAGGTACGTGCAGACTCGACCTAGCTGATGTGGCAGTCGATCCCAGAACTGTTTCCTTAAAAAGATGCTAAAATATAGCAACCAACCCACTTTGACTTTCATTTTTCACAAACCTCCTGTAGATAATGGTAGCATAATTCATAACTTGCTTATTCTGCTCGGCCTCCCGCCATTCCAACTAGAAAATCCACGATCTGGGCGAAAACTTAAGCGATCTGTGAAAACAGGCTTTCGGCAGCTAAGCCTTCTGCCAGTTTCACGCGTTAGCTGCCGAAAGTCAGCCTTTTTAGCAGCTAATGAGCTCTTGGAGGCTCGCCTAAGCTGCCGAAACCTGTAGAATTCCTAAAAACAACTGCCTTTGGAAAAAATCAATTTTCTCAGCCGTCCGATGTCCATTTTGCATGTTCAAATAGTCAATTTTGATCTATAGATCATAAGCTATCTACTGGTGCTTTCATATTTGAATTTAGGGCTCGGGAAGGCCGTAGAAATTTCCCCACAAAATCACGTGATTTCAGCAGAAAATTCCTCCAATCCTTTGTTACAGGTCTGTGTTATTAATATTTCGCCGAGCTCCTCTTAACTCGAATCAGAAGGTTAGCTACTTTCTCGGTTGACTAAAGATACCCTTCATTTCGAGTCTCAGTTATTTGTTGAAAGAAGGAGTTTGTTCATGATTCCTGATTTGTAGCTGAAGAGTTTAACTATCAGTCATAGAGCTGTGAGTCATTAGTTTAAGCCTTTGTTTTCTAAGAAGCCGATGCCTACAATCTTGCACTGATTCCCTGTTGCAGTTAACACCCAGTCTTGTGGTTAGAGATCACTGAGATATTCCCTCAAATTCAGCCATTAAATCAGTTCGAAAATGGTGATCAGCATCCTGTTGCTGCACTAGATTAACATAACCATCCACGTGTCCTTCCATGCAGAATAAAAAAGAAAAGCCTTTAAATGAAAACCACAACTCAGTCCTTTGTCCCAGCTGACTTTAATCTACCTCCTCTTCTGGGTTTTAATAACACATTACCCTTGTGAAGTGCTCTCATAGCGCCATGTGCTACTCTTTTATCATAATGCAATATCATGACAAATCCACAATGGCTACATGCAATGTAAGTATGTGTATGATGCCATATTGCTCAAAAAGGGCCCGTGACTTAGTATTTTCAATATTGCTGTTCATGGAATAATAACTTCAACCTGTTTTCAAAGAACTTGGAACAGGAGCTTGAAAACCAGCTACTTCAACCATTAATGTTGGAAGAATTTAATCTGTCAAGAACCTTGTCATTTGCAAAAGATGAATACGGCATATGACTTGACATTGGAGCGTGCGAAAGCACAAGATTTTATTTTTTACACATGGAAACATTTTCGGCAGTTAAGGCCGCTTTGGAAACCATCTTAGCTGCCGAAACTGACCTGTTTCGGTAGTTAAGTAAACTTCCACAGACTGAGTTAACTGTCGAAAGCAAAAAAATTGGATTTTGAAGCACAAGACTCACAGAAATAAAAATTTTACCCATTTTGTCACCCAAAAATGACGGTGGTCAATTTGGGAGATAACAGGTGGTTTTCTCAGCACCATTGGGTCCAAGCATACCAAAACACTCTCCTCATGGCACAGCAAGTGACAAACCACGAACTGCATACTTCTCAGAGTTACCATCATTTCCTGAATACGCCTTCTTTAGGTTATCACAAATTATGGCATGGGATTGGGAGGATTCTTGGAGCAACTTCTCAACCAGTTCCCTCTGAAAGGAGACAAAAAGAAAAGTATGAGAGATTGAGCTCAAATTCTATGGAGAAGATGTTCCAAGTAAAAGCTACATGTATTTTAAACTAAGCTAAGTGAATCTTGGAAATAGGTATGGGTTTCCAAAACCATTACAGCAAGGAAACTTGGCCCAGAAAATTTTAGGGAAAAAATGCAATATTAAAAAATACAAAAAATATATAACCATCGTGACTTGCTCTGTTTATTCTCAAATTTACAAAGCAAAATATAAAATAAGATTGACACACTATGAAGCTAATAGATCACTCTATCAGATATTGATGTTAAGGAAGCTGGTGCTTTGTCATGGAGTCCTGAATTGGGTAGAGACAAGTTGCTTGAAATTGAATACTTCATAAGTTTTAGCAGAATTCTGCGCCATAATGTTCATTTTGGCAATACAGGGGAGCTATCACAGCTGGCAAATATCATTCTAGATATACTCTCTCATCTTCAAACATTATACAAAGAGCATAGTGTGAAGGAAAGGGGTTGGTTATTCTTAAGGCATAGTGCATGGCTGTCTTTAATTTTATCATTGACTCAACCTTGGTTCTATCCAAGAACCAAAACAGCCAACCAAAATGGGATTGGATATTTCAACCTATCCTTTTTATGGCAGGATTTTGGGTTAGCTGTTGGTTCCATTTGATCTCCTCTAGTCTCTATGACCTGGACATATAACACTAACAGTCTGTTGAAACATGAAGTAGTAATGTGGAATCCCTTCTTTGGGCTATTTCTCTACTATAGCGGTAGAAGAACTCTGCATTAACCCACACTGAAAACTGCTAAGAAAACCAGTTCTAAATAAAGACTACGTTTGGTTGAAGACAATATTCTTGTTGTGGTTGATTGCTTTTGGCAAAGTCTGGTTCATTATCTTCCTCTAAACATAGCATCATAAAAGTAAGCACCTGTTCACCCCATGATTTTAATGAACATTCAGTATTTTTATTTTTTCTGAATGCCTCTTCAAGCCACTAAAACCCAGGATTCCTGGAAGGTAAACTACTTCATTGCCATGCCTTTAAAGTTCTTCCTGGGCACTTGAATAGCCATAAGTGAGGTGCCTTCTCATTTGGTTATTAGTGGCCATCTAATTTGCCTTATTAATGGCCATCTAATTTTTATTTCTTAGGCTTCTTGTTTGGGCTTCTTCTCCAGACAATGTGAGCTCTCTTTTTTAGTTTAACTTTGGTTTATAAGTGCAGATGTCTGCAAATATTAAACAGGGTTTGAAGGGAAACATTTTCCATATTTCAGCCTAGATCATCCTCGTACAGGGCTTCTAATGCATTTTAGAATACTGCTATTATTTCAGAAAACATGTTTCATTTTTGTAGCTATATACTATATGGCAATGTGCTTCATTCACCATGCTCAATTTTGGAATGTGGGATTGTTGGGTATGTGGGTACATGGTACGAGTATCAGGAAGGGCTATAAGCTTCACCCAAATTTGCAGAAAATAGCAATTTGGTAGCATCAATGATATATACTAAAAAATAATTAAAAAACAAAATCAGGTGACAACATAATTGTATGAAGAAAGACAATTTATCATCAATAAATGGACGCTGCATGTCATCTGACATGCTATACATATCACTTCTAAGTTCTAATCAATACAATCTTGCAACCAACTCTGATTAGATGATTGCTAGTATAAGAAACTGAAACTTCTATTAAGCCATGTATATTATAGTTAATGAAATTACCAATATGCATAGCAGCAAAAATTAAGAAAACCATAATATGTTTGCATACAAAGAAATCTTAATATAAAATACCTTTAATGCAGTTGTACACTAATAGATATCTCCATATAAATAATATTCCTTCACCTATCACACTGATAGATATATCCATATAAATAATAAGTGAAGAGGAGAGACAACTATCACCCTCTCACCCACACTACTCCTGCCCCAAACCCTAGTAGGGTTTCACCAGCATCTAGAAAGGCATGCTAGCAGCAAGGAAAAGCAAGGAAGAAGGTGCAGTGAGGCCAAGGGGTAAGCCTGAACACCTTTAGAGCATATCTTAGCTTTAGTTTTGAGGGGCAAGACTGGTAGCAATAGCAGGCATCATGGAAAAGAGCTGGCATGTGGCTATAACCAGACATTTTCTTCTTCACACAGCTTAACATGAGATGGCAAGTGCGCTAAGTTGCAGATACTCTCTGTAAAAATGTTCCATACCTAATCACAAAATAGCCTGAAATGCAAGAGACTGGCTGGGAATTGAAAGGCATAGTCAGCTTACTAAGACAATGACTATAATGCGTGGACAAACAAACAAAGGCATAGGAATTTTGTTGGGCTCTTAATGGTAAGTTACAAGAACAGCACATGCCATGAAACCAACCTAAATTCTATCACTGGCAGGTTGGCTCCATATACAAGTGGGAGTGGACAGAAACAAGCACTACATAGTTTTTGACACAATAGGAAGCCCCTTGTTTGTGATTTTTTTGCAGAAGGTATCCAACTTGCCAATCTTCCAGAAAATGAAAAGTGAAGGTATGGGATAAAAGTGTTGCCACAAAATGAAAATGAAGGGAAGGCATAAAAGTGTTGCCATGGGTACAGATATAGTCCTAATATTTCATGTCAAGGGATGTTTGAGGGAGACAGAAAAGGAATACAAATGAACCACAACTTATTAATATTTACCCCCAACAATGTGGTATAAAACAAATCTCATCACTTAGTGGAGCTACTGAAGAATTGACAAGTGCCAGATGAAAACCATGCAGCGTAGTATCAGACATGCCACATGGCTAAATCAGAAATTGAGTACTTAATTCAAGGGACCAAGGACTTTCAAATGAAAGCCACGACCTATTCCACAGTAAATGCACCATCTTGTTTCTACAATTTCATCTGTTATAAAAAATGCCAGTATTATCTTATAACACTTCTTCGAAAATCCATATATTGTATCTAGGTTATGTTGTATAAAATTCATGTAATGGTCACTCTACAATCCTGTGCTGTATATCACAGGAAGCATCACATATCTGTTGGCATCATCCAAGTTCTCTTTGCCCAACAATAAAATTTTTTCTCTTGAGAATCAGTATTGCAAGAGGAGGTACAGAATGGCTGGTTGAGAACAAAGTTGAATGCATTACAGTTATCAACCACTGATTTTTACTAGGCCTGGAAAGTGTCCTTTGGACAGTCACATGGTTACCTTTGACTGGCCTTGAAATTCTGATCTTTTATATGACTACACTAGCTAATTTTTGGCCTCAAGTTTAAACAAATTCTAGTAATAGCAATAGTTTCAGGAATCTATTCCATTTGGAGCATATTTTCCAAGAATATAACATTAAAATCTCTAATACCCAGCAAAAGCAAAATCAACAAAAGCAACATATGAAATACCATGACACAAAAGTATTATAAGACTACTGAAATTTGTACCTGAAAGTAAAAGATCGCCAAGAGTTGTCCACTAGTTGCATTTTGATCATGAAGACCTGCATAAATGATAAAAGACAAGAAAATTATATCAGTAAATAATATATAAGAAAATAAACAGTCATTTATAAATGTAAAAAAACCTAGGAATACAAAAGTGGCCATATACCTGAATGAGCTTCTCTTTGTTTCAAGAATAGGTTATTCTTTATTGAACAGGGCCAACCACGTGAAGGTGGAAGCTCATATGGCCCCTCCCCCCCCTCACATCGCTCTCAATTCCCCTTACCCTTTAAATTATTTTGTTTACATAGAAAACATATAAAAAACTAAACATATAAACATTGAAACATCAAATCACATAAACATATAAACATCGAAACACAAGAAGGTAATCCATACAAACAACATTTCATGTTAACATCGATATAAAATACAAGTCATGATATTTTACAATTTTCTCTTCGTGTGACTTTGTTTTTTTCGATTCAAAAAACCAACAAGTGGCATCTCAAATTCATCATTTTGCAATGTATCTACTGAGCCCTGTCCTTTTGTGGTTTGTGTAATTTGCGTGCCCTCATGTCCCATACTCCTGGTACGTCCCTGAATAGGGCATGGAGGCCGCTGCGAACAGGAAAGAACTGCAACAACGAAAAGACCATTTTTCTTAGGTTAAAAATTGATTCAAATCACTATTCCATTGTTTCGATAAACATTACAATATTGCTTTTTACCTGCTGGTCTATCTGTGAAGGTCAGTGTTCCGACTGCTTCAGTCGTTTGTTCCTCTTCCAGTTCATCCTCGTGAGCTACATGCTCTTCCATTTAAAGAATGAAATATGTAAGTATACGTAAAAAAATAAATATCTATCATCAAAATACATATATATATATTTCTAAAACTCGCTACCTGAATCCCTAGCCTGCTCCACATTATCATCCAACGGGTCCTCCCCAATATGAACTGGCACCCTCCCAGTACCGCTGGATTCACTGCTGCGGTTGCACTGTTGTTGCCAAACAAACATAAAAATATAGTTATTGGTCTACTGTGGGAAAATATGAAGCAAGAATGACTTTCAAATGTCCTTATTCATTCTATTTACCTGCATTCCCACAATTGGGCTGATTGGAATCTGCCCCAAGCTTTTTCTATGCTCAACCACACTTTCAAAACCATACTTGAAACCAATCTTGAGGTCTTCCTCGGTGGCGGCATCTGCGAACGTACTTCCCTGCAATCAGTGCAAAGAGAAGTTTATTATTAGAGAGGACGCAGCATATTATGTGCTAGTCTAAAAGGACTCAAGAACTCAAAGTTCAATACTGTTCAATATGCTTAAAAACAATGAAAACTATTCTAAGAAAACTATGAATTTAATTAGCAGGCACAAATCTCAAACCCCAACACTTGGTAAGATTTCAAAAATTTATAAAAAGGAATATTGCAAATTCTTATGATTCGGTGCCTTAGTTTTCTGTAGCCACCCTGGCCTAGTTTATGCTGGCCAACCTTATCCATTATTGCCTTGGTTGCCTTGGAGGTGTCAGGCAACCTGTTTATGAAATTTATGACATATGTTAAATGTATGATTTGTTGCTTGACACAAAACATAAAATAAAATTGAGCATATCGCAATAGTATAATTATACGTCATGTACCTTGCGTTATCAGTCCGTGGTTGTTTTCCTTGATTTCTTAACAAAATAAATTTGGCATCAGCCATAAGTGCCTTCCACTCTTGCTCCGGTACCATGGGAGGGCGCTCATGCTTGTGTTTATCTACCAGTTTTCCCCGATATTGGGCCCTAGTATATTTCAAACCATCTCCAGCTAACTTTAAAACCACTTTCTTGTTGAAAGTTTCACCGAACAAGTAAATCATGTGTCTAATCAATTCATCTTTTAAATTGTTGTTTTGTTTTTGCCACCCTGTGCGAATGGTGGGCCCAAACAACTCCAATGCTTTGTCATTTAAGTGTCTGTAGAAGAAATTATTGCCTGCATAAACATTTACAGCTTAATTTACAATATTTTCATAATATGTCCATTTCAATTTAATGAAAAACATTGATGAAAATAATTACAAAATACCTACCGTCTTTTGTATTTTCATAGGAACACATGCTTCATCGACTAGAAACATCACATCTAGTGATCCGATGCTTTTGACTCGTGTTGCTCCAGGAAAAGTTTCCTGGCCATCTACAGTAGCTTCATCTCCGGCGTCATGTGGAGTCCCAGGTGGCTCCATCTCATCATCATGCTCCATGTCATGATCATGCTCCATCTCATCATCATGCCCCATCCCATCATCATTGCCCTCATCATTGGCTTCGAGGCAATCCTCAAAAAGCCTCATTGGTACCTTGCTTTGACAATCTTTTTTATGCAATGGATGGTCACTGCTACCAATACCTGTCTTTGCAGGTTCTCTAGCCTGGGGTTCCAAAAATTCCTACATACGGAAAACATCGAGTT
>LPNX010484831.1:157691-177419 GCA_001517045.1 Pseudotsuga menziesii | reverse complement strand
ATATATATATATATATATATTGTAGCAAGCAGAAAAGTGTGTGAGCGGTTTTGGGGAGAGTAATGGTGTGCAGAGAATTAAGAGATCAGTATTGTAAACTGATACTGAATGAGCAGAGCAGAGGAACTGAAGAATGTGTTGAACAGTTGAACAGAACAGAGGAGCAGAGAGACAATGTTGAACATAGCAGAGTGGTTTGGTAAGCAGAGACATATCCGTATTGTTGCATTTTGATTCTATTGGAAAGTCTAGCAAATAAGGGAGGTAGGGAGGTGCTAGGGGAAACTTTATGTCTCTGTTTGCAAGCGGGTGCTTGTAGAAATTGAAGATTGGTGTCTTCACCTAGTTGGTGCTGGGTTAAACTGGAATTTGGTGCTTCCACCCAGTTGGTGCTGGGTTATAGTGAGAGTTGGTGCTCTCAGCAAGTTGGTGCTTGCATTCAGAGGTTGCAGCCTCTTTGAGTTGGTGCTCAAATAAGAAGTGATGTACAACCATTGAAGCCTTTGACATCATAAGAAGAAGAGGTTTTTCCCTTATGGGTTTCCTCGTGAAATATCTATGTATCATATATGTGATTAAATGTTGTGTTTGAATGCTGTGTTTTATGTTATCTGCTCTTATGTTTATAAATCTAAATTCATAGCAAAGTTTGACTGCCATAAAGTTTATTGATTCTAAGTTAAAATAAGTTATTGGTGAAAAATCTTAACTAACTGATTCACCCCCCTCTCAGTTAGTTTATACCTGTAACAATTGGTATCAGAGCGACTTTCCTTTTGGTTAAGGTAGATCCTGAAAAGTTAAAATGGCTAGTCAAGATGGATCAATAAACAAAGAACCCATATTTGATGGTAAAAAATTTGCTTTCTGGAAGGTTAGGATGAGAACATACTTAATGTCCCTAGGTGTTGATGTTTGGGAAGTAGTAGAGACTGGGTATGCACAACCTGTTTTGCTAGCATCCAAAGATGATAAGCTAGAGTTTACTTTCAATGCAAAAGCAATGAATGCTATTCTGAGTGGTCTTGTTGAAACTGAATTTGTAAAAGTAATGCATCTTGATTCTGCCAAAGAAATGTGGGATAAGCTTATTAGCAGCTATGAAGGAAATGAGAAAGTTAAAGATGCCAAGTTGCAGACTCATAGGCTGAGATTTGAACAACTGAAAATGAATGAAGATGAAAGTATTGGTAAATTTTTCCTGAGAGTTAATGAGTTAGTAAATGCTATGAGAGCTCTTGGTGAAAAAATAAGTGATGATGATACCTTCCTTGTTCATAAAATCCTGAGATCTCTGCCTGACAGATTCAATCCTAAAGTCTCAGCTATAGAAGAAATGAGTGATCTTAAAACGTTATCTCTTGACCAATTCCTAGGAATTTTGACAGCCTATGAAATGAGGATTAGTAAAAACCAAAACACATCCAAAGAAGCCTCTTTTAAAGCTAAAAAGAGTACAGAGGCAGATGTGGATGAAATAGAAGCAAAATTTGTGAGAAGACTGAAAACAGGGTCAGGAAGATACAAAGGCAAACTGCCTTTCAAATGTTTCAACTGCGGTAAAACATGACACTTTGCTGCTAAATGCCCTCATACGAGGAAAGAGCAGAGTTCTGCAGATGAAGAGAAATTTCTAAAGAAGAGGTATAGTAAAGAAAATAGGTACAAGAAGAAAAGTCTACGTGTGAATGATGATGAATCCACAGAAACTTCAGAAAGTGAATCCTCCCATGAAGACAAAGAGAATGATTTCATGCTTATGGCTGTAGAGGATCTAGAGATGAGCTGTACAGAGATGAATAATGAAGATGCCATTGTGGACATGGAGGGAGAGCTGATGAGTGCTCTAGAGGAGATTGATAGACTAAGAATAAAGAAAACAAAACAAAAACAGATATTAATCCAGTATGGAACCAATGGAAAAGACATCTCTCTAATAAAGCTAGAGCTGGAAGAGGCAAAGAAAATTGAAGAGACTCTAAGAGAACAGCTAGCTGAAAGCAAAACTAGATGTGAACATCTAGAGAAAGAAGTAGTAACTATTAAGAAGGATTTAAAAAAAATTCAAGCCTTATATCATCAGAATATCTCTAGTATCAAAGCTTCAGAAGAGCTAAAGAACATTCTAAACAGACAGAGGTCACCTCAGATTAAGTTTGGTCTAGGCTATGGTCAAGGTGCAAGTAGCAACGGTTCAGAAAGCAAAGAATCATCAAACTTGATTAATTTTCAGAACAGCAAGCAGGCAGAAATCCCCAAAATAATAAATGTTGAAGCATGTAAAGACAATAATGAAAATCGATCAAAGAGTGATAAAAAGCAAGAGAATACCGATCTAAATAGCAAATCGGTACAGTCAAGAGTTCATGAAAAAGAGCCATATAACAGAATCAAGTATGTAGATCAGAATTACAATTATGAGCATCATTGCTTTTCTAGAAATCCACCAAGAGTTAGGTATGCTAATTTCTTCAATGGTTATTGTTTCTGTTGTTCTAACTTTGGGCACAGAGCTACCAATTGTTTTTACAATTTCAGAAACATTCAAAGAAGGATGTCAAATAACAAACATATGATACATCAATCAGCGTATAGTCATATGGGTCGTGTATCTCAATCAGCTATTGAAAGAAGAACGCAAAATAGAAATACTAACCCGTTTGATCTTCTATACAACGAAATAGAATGTTACATATGTCACAACTTTGGGCATAAAGCTACAGAATGTAACTTGAAAGAGAACAAAAAAGAACCAAAAATGAAATATACAGCTGAATGAAATGTATGGAGGAAGAAAGAGAGTTCTCATTGTAATCTCGTGCTCTCAGTTCAGAAACAGAAGAATCCTTGGTACATTGATAGTGGATGTTCGAAACATATGTCAGGAGAGAAGGAGAAGTTTATTTCTATGTCAGAGCAGAAATCCGGGAATGTAACATTTGGAAATGATGCACCAGGAAAGATCAGAGGCAAGGGAATGGTTAGTCTTAGCAATGGTAAAGGAAAGGCTCAAGATGTGTTATTTGTAGATGGGTTGAAGCACAACCTTCTCAGTGTGAGTCAAATGTGTGACAAAGGGTGTGAAGTCGTGTTCACTGCCAAAGATTGTAAAATTAAAAATGTTTCATCAGGAAAACTGGTTGCCAAAGGAATAAGAACTGAGAATAATGTTTACATTTTAAAAGAAGAAAAAGAAGAGTGTTATCTCAGCAAATATGATGAAAGCTGGCTGTGGCACAAAAGACTGGGACATCTACATTTTGATCATTTAATAAAACTAAAAAACAGAGCAGCAGTAAAGGACTTTCCAGAAATATCTAAACCACATGATGAAGTGTGTAAACCTTGTCAGACGGGGAAGTTAACTAGAACACAGTTTAAGTCAAAGAGTGTTCCTTCCACAAATAAGCCTCTTCAACTAGTCCATCTGGATCTGTGTGGCCCATCAAGGAAAGAAGGTACAGGTAAGGAGAACTATTTCATGCTCGTGATTGATGACTATTCCAGACTAACATGGGTTGCATTCCTTAAAGAGAAGTCTGAAGCATTTGTTAAATTCAAGATATTTAAAGCCCTGACTAAAAATCAGACTGGAAGAAAGATTAAAGCTATCAGATCTGACAGAGGAGGAGAGTTCAGTTCAAGACAGTTCAAAGAATTATGTGATGAGCATGGCATCAGGAAAGAATATACAATTGCAGGAACTCCTCAGCAAAATGGAATGGTAGAAAGACAAAACAGAATAGTCCAACAGATGGCCAGATCAATGATGAAGGAAAAGGATATTTCTCAAGGCTTCTGGGTGGAAGCTATTCATACAGCTGTGCACATTCTTAACAAAGCTCATTTGAGACCAAACAGTGACAAAACACCATATCATTTATGGTTTGGAAGACCTGCAACCATTAAACATTTCAGAGTTTTTGGGATTAAATGCTATATCAAGAATAATGATGAAAATTTAGGCAAGTATGATGACGGAGCAGATGAAGGAATCTTTTTAGGATATGCTACAGAAAGCAAAGGCTATAGGTGTTATAACCAGAGGCTGCGTAAAATAGTAGATTGCATAGATGTGAAAGTAGATGAAGATTGTCATGGAAATATCAGTCAAAGGAATGATGAAGATTCATGTTTGGAAGATACAAATGAAGAGACAGAAGAACAGGTCCAAGAATCCCAGAAGGAAGAATCTGAATCATCAGAGAATGAGGAAGCTAAACTTGAACAACACACTGTACAATCTTCTTCCAGAATAACTAGAAAAAATCACCCTGAAAGCCAAATTATTGGTGATGAGAGTAAAGGTGTTCAGACTAGAAGGAAGATTTTGCAGGAATCTGAACAGTCTCATATTGTTCTTCTCTCTACAATTGAGCCCCAATGTTTTAATGAAGCCAGCAAAGACAAAGACTGGGTAGCATCCATGAATGAAGAGTTGGATCAGATTGAAAAGAATAGCACTTGGGAACTTGTTCCTAGGCCATCAGACAAGAATGTGATTGGATCCAAATGGGTATATAAGAATAAATTAAATGAACAGGGACAGATTGTAAGGAATAAAGCAAGACTGGTTTGCAAAGGTTATGCTCAGATTGAAGGACAAGACTTCGATGAAACATTTGCTCCAGTGGCAAGAATGGAGGCTATCAGAATGTTTCTAGCTTATGCTTGTTACAAACAATTTAGAGTACACCAGATGGATGTCAAGTCAGCATTTCTCAATGGAAATTTAGAAGAAGAAGTGTATGTGGAGCAACCTGAAGGCTTTTCACTCACAGATAAATCTGACTATGTATGCAAGCTGAAAAAGGATTTGTATGGGTTGAAGCAAGCACCTAGAGCCTGGTATGCTAGACTGGACAAATATCTACAAGACAAAGGCTTCAAGAGAGGTTCTATGGACAGCAATTTATATATCAAAACTGAAGGTGATGACTTACTGATTGTATTGGTTTATGTTGATGATATCATCTTTGGCTGTACTAATAATATTTATGTTCAGTGGTTTGCTAACTCTATGAAATCTAAGTTCGAAATGTCAATGATTGGTGAGCTGTCCTATTTCCTTGGTCTTCAAATCAGTCAGAAACCTGGAGGTATGTTTCTCTCTCAAGAAAAGTATCTAAAGGAGATGTTAAAGAAGTTTCGAATGGAAGACTCCACACATGTGAGTACACCCATGGTTAGTGGCTGCAAGTTGAGTAAAGATGATTCTTCACCTGAAGTGGATCAAAATATGTACAGATCTATGATAGGAAGCCTGTTATATATTACTGCATCAAGACCTGATATCATGCATGCTGTTGGGATGGTAGGAAGGTTTCAAGCTGCTCCTAAACAGAGTCATCTACTAGCTGTGAAACGTATATTCAAATACCTGAAAGGTACACTCTCTTATGGTCTGTGGTATCCCAGAAATCAGAACTTTCAGCTAATAACATATTTAGATGCAGATTGGGCTAATTGTGTAGATGAAAGAAAAAAGTACAAGTGGCGGAGCATTCTTCTTAGGAGAGTCTTTGGTTGCCTGGCTAAGTAAAAAGCAAAGTTCCATTTCTTTATCCACTACTGAAGCAGAGTACATAGCTGCTGCTACTTGCTATACTCAAATTTTATGGATGGTTCAATCTCTTGCTGATCTAGACGTAAAGTATTCTGAGCCTATTCCCATTCACTGTGACAATACTAGTGCTATCAGTGTTTGCAAGAATCCTGTTCTTCATTCCAAAACTAAACACATTCCCATAAAGTACCATTTCTTGCGCGAACAAGTGGCTACTCAAGCGGTGTTGTTGCATTATATTCCTTCTACCGAACAGATTGCTGACATTTTTACTAAGCCTTTACCCACATATCAGTTTGAATATCTGCGTCAGAAGCTGGGTGTTCAGTCCTTGTCTCAGTAACTCATGCATTGTGTTAGGGGGAGTCTGTGTTTATTGTATATCTTATTTCTGTTTACAACATGGAATGGCGGTTCATTTTCTTAGTGCATCTTGTAAGGGGGAGACTAGTCATCAGACATACCGTATCTGCCCAGGTTTATCCTTTGCCCTCGGATGTCAAAGGGGGAGAAATGTGACCAGTTGAATGAGATATTGCCATCAATGTCAAAGGGGGAGATTGTTGGAATATCTTTCAGAGTAGATGGTGGCTAGTGCTCAGTCTTAAAGTTTTAGTGTATTGTCATTGATGGCAATCTTCTATAAAGAGAAGGGGAACTGATGTCAAATGGATGTGGCAATATACTGAAAAAGAGGCAGGCACGCAGGTATCAATGGAGAAAACTGAACAGTGGGAGGTGCTAGAGATTCAGACTAAAGTCTATGGAAAATTCACTTACTGAATGGATATCACAAAAATTGCAAAGTACGAACAGTTCCATATGTGAGACATTCCCGTCATGCCAAGGATCTGAACTCCTCTATAACGTTATATTTATATGACACAGCTGTGCCAAAATGGAACCATATGTCAAATGCCAACTGGAAACTCCACCAAAGGTTATCACCAAATGTTAACCGCACACCCTCACAACTATTTTGAGCGTGCAATAAAGTATTTGCTATTAGGGCCTTGCCATCGAACACCTTGCGGTAGTTTTAAGTCATTTTTGCTTCCGTCGTTGCGGCTCCCATAGTGGTTAAGCTTCCGAAGTGTAAAGAGCTCCGACTTCCGATGCGGATCGCATGTCCATTGTATTTTTGCTTCTGCCGTTGCGGCTCCCAAAGTGGTTAAGCATCTGAAGTGTAAAGAGCTCTGACTTCCGATGCGGATCACGTGTCCATTGTCTTTTTGCTTCCGCCGTTGCGGCTCCCAAAGTGGTTAAGCATCCGAAGTGTAAAGAGCTCTGACTTCCGATGTGGATCGCGTGTCCATTGTCTTTTTGTTTTCGTCGTTGCGGCTCCCAAAGTGGTTAAGCATCCGAAGTGTAAATCGCTCCGACTTTCAATGCGGATCATGTGTCCATAGTTTTTTTTCTTCCCGCCGTTGCGGCTGTGCAAAGCTTTTGGCTTCTGGTGTTAAAAACCCTCCGAATTCTGGAAGGAGATGTTGCTTGCGAGCTCCGACGTTGTGATGTTGCGGAAGGAGATGTTGCTTGTGAGCTCCGACGTTTCACCCGCCGCTTCTTTGAACCATTGTACCAGTGTAATCTTTGAAGAGGAATACGAAGAGCCCTGTACAGTTGAAGATTCAAAGAGTATTCGAGCAGGTGGATTAACAGTTATGATGAACCTGAATTGTGAATCGTTTAGTAACTGCCTGTAATGATGATTCGAAAGGAGATGGTTCGAATATATGTCATTCGATGTGTACAGAGGGTTCGTGAGGATGTTGAAGCTGAATCGTTTCTGCAACAGTTTGAGGATGTTGAAGCTGAATCGTTTCTGCAACGGTTTGAGGATGTTGAAGCTGTACCAGTTCTGTAACGGTTTGAGGATATTTTTCGATAAAACAGAAAGAGAATGAGAACCGACAAAATATATATATATATATATATATATATCAGTATTGTAAACTGATACTGAATGAGCAGAGCAGAGGAACTGAAGAATGTGTTGAACAGTTGAACAAAACAGAGGAGCAGAGAGCCGATGTTGAACATAGCAGAGTGGTTTGGTAAGCAAAGACATATCCGTATTGTTGCATTTTGATTCTATTGGAAAGTCTAGCAAATAAGGGAGGTAGGGAGGTGCTAGGGGAAACTTTATGTCTCTGTCTGCAAGCGGGTGCTTGTAGAAATTGAAGATTGGTGTCTTCACCTAGTTGGTGCTGGGTTAAACTAGAAGTTGGTGCTTCCACCCAGTTGGTATTGGGTTATAGTGAGAGTTGGTGCTTGCATTCAGAGGTTGCAGCCTCTTTGAGTCGGTGCTCAAATAAGAAGTGATGTACAACCATTGAAGCCTTTGACATCATAAGAAGAAGAGGTTTTTCCCTTATGGGTTTCCTCGTGAAATATCTGTGTATCATAAATGTGATTAAATGTTGTGTTTGAATGCTGTGTTTTATGTTATCTACTCTTATGTTTATAACTCTGAATTCATAGCAAAGTTTGACTACCATAAAGTTTATTGATTCTAAGTTAAAAGAAGTTTTTGGTGAAAAATCTTAACTAACTGATTCACCCCCCTCTTAGTTAGTTTATACCTGTAACAGTCCCGAAATAGATCAACAGTCCAAAAAAGGGTGGAAACAGAAAAGCAGAAACGAAAAGATGGAAGTTAATCTCGAAGAAAGTTAACGTCCCACTTTATGATTTTTGTTTTATGCTATTTAATGGAAAGGAGTTGTTGGGGCCGCATGATCTAATGGATCAAATCAAACCCGATCCATCTTTTGAGATGATCTAATCCGTTTAATCTCTGTTTTGTTTTTTATTCTAAACCATTGGGTAAACCGAGAAATCTTTCTCTCGAAGATTAAATTTAGTCAAATTGCTTATCATTAAACTTACAATTGGCAAATTATTGTTGTTTCTAGATCATATATATCTCTCATTATGTCTTCTTTATGTATTGCAGGTATTATTGCTCACCAAGTTCGAATACTGGAAGTGTGAAGCGGACGCAAAAGTAGAGGATTATTCACCGAGAGACAGCACATGTGGAGGCACAACAATGTGACTGGTGCTTGAGCCAAATGAATACGATGCAATCGCTTGAGAAGCTAACACATAGGCCACGTGTATTTCCAACAGGGCAAGGCTCGTATAATTTGTTTTTATTTTTATGAAACCGTTGGATTTCTCCCAGGTTAAGCGAATAAGAAGCTTGTGAATCTATAGGGTTAAGGGAGATAGAAAGGTCACAAAGTGACAGATCCATATAATAAATAGGGGTGTAGAGCACCATAGAAAGAACTTTTGGCTAGTGAAAAGAATGCTGGAATATTTTGTAAAAGAGCTAACTCTATTATAATAAGAAGGATCAATTTGTTGGAACAAAGGCATGCACAGAGATTTACACGGAATGTGTGGAATGCATCCTATAGAACTATTTCTTCTTTCTTTTGTATATCATACAGTGAGATTGTTCTAACTTCATGGAACTAATTCTTTGGTTATGAATGGTTTGGTGTCTATATAAATGTTTGTGTAATGAAAGGGTAATAAACGGTTTAATTATATCAAAGCTATCTTTGGTATTCTTTCTGCTGTGAATGTGATTATTGTGTTGGAACAGCTATCTGTTAGACTTATATGAACATTTTCAGTATATTACTCTGAACTCTAAATTTGCTCCCTTAAGGGATAGAATAGATTAGTTTTAGATTTAGATTTAAAGAAGTGATTAAGGAACCATAATGATAAGATGAGAGGTAAGAACCTACGCATCACTTGTGAGGTTCTTGTTCATTAGTCACCTACATTTAGCTTAGGTATCTGCATTTCATTCTTTTAAACAAAAAATTACATAAACGGTGGACCGGGCCGCAACTAGTAAAAGATTTAAACAACTTAATATACGGTAGTCGGACCGTAAACTGGACAGATTCCACACACTAAACAATCGATGGTGTAATTGGGATTGTTTACCGGGGAGAATCCCTATTGTCAGTAGCTGGGATTTTCCAGGCATCAACAGATTTGGCACTAGTAGGAGGGCCGCCATTGCATGGCTGGTAGAGGCAATTTGTTTTTCACAGAAGATTACACTGGAACAACATCTGAACAGACTTTCCTTGAAGATTTTATTCTCGAATTTAAAGAACAATAAAATATAGGTTATGGGGAAGAAGAATCAAAACGTTTGTACATTGTCCCATTTGAGGAAGTAGATCAGTTTAGGAGACATACAAAATCCTACGTTAAGAAACTTGGGGGGTTAAAAGTTAATCCTGCATTACCTAGAAGGCAAGCTTCCAGGAAAATAGCCTCATACACTAAGGATTCAATTCTTGTGGAAAATTTGGAAGAACTAGTATATCTATCCATCCAAGAAAATGTTAATCCTCTTGATCAATTGGGTCCAGAATCCCCTGCAACTTTAGTATTAAGTCAATATCCACCATAGTCTCCACCTTGAATTATGGCTGGAAATGTTAATCAACCTGCATGGAGAGAAAGAACGCCACTCAACCTGGCTGCTCCATTGTATGATTTACCTAAACACCTAGAAAGAGTATTACCAAAATTTGATCCTGGAAAGGGTGTTTCTGCTAAAGATCACTTAAAAAGTTTTTATCTAGCTTTGAATATTTTAAATGTTGAATATGAAGATGTTGTTTGCATAATTTTTCCATATATTTTTGAACCTAAAGCATCTTCATGATAATTTAGTTTGCAAGCTAATTCAATAGTAAATTGGGATGATTTTGAAAAGGCATTCTTAGGTAAATTCTACAACCAGAAAAGTGTAGCCACTCTCATGAAAGATTTACTATCTATGAGGATGGAAAAGAAAGAAAAGGTCCAAGACTTTAATCATAGATTCACCACTTTATTGAATAGCTTCAATGCTACAACAAAACCAATTGATGAGTCTCTAGTAGAATATTATACTACATCACTTTATCCACCAATAGCAATGTTTGTAAAAAGGGTTGGTAAAGTTACATTGGTAGAAAACTATGAAGAAGCCCAGAAAGTAGAGGCATATCTGGATAGTATCGCAAGGCATGCTCTAGAACATGAGTTGAAACATACCACAAGCAAAAGGTCGTTGTTGTTAACTAAGCCCAAAGAAGAACACTCTAATGAGATAGAAAATGTGATGAAAATGGTGCAGAAATTGTCAAACAAGATAGTAGACTTGAAACAGATAAGGGAGCTAGTCCTTATAGAAATCCATTTAACCCTTATTACAAAAAAAAGGAAGAGAGTGGACATCCCCAGGAACCTGTACATAACTATGTTGTTTTAAATTTTAATGAAGTAGCCATGGATCATTTCTGTACTTTTCACCAAGAACATCATTCTGAAAAAAAAAACTATCCACAGTGGATAAATTCAATGACTCTGGTTATGAATCAATTGTTAGATGCACAGCTGGTAGATCCTGAAGAAGAAGAATCCCAAACTAATGAGCCAGAACAAATAAACGAAGAAACCACTATGGTATTATGGGACTGGGCACCTACTTTGGGGATAAGTGAAGATGAACCTATTGAGGAAATTTAAGTGTCATTAGTTAGTGTTACGACTAGAAGTAAAAGGCCGGCAGTGGATCAAAGTTTAGTACTACCTATAATAAAGAAGATGAAAGAAAACATGAAGAAATTTCTTAGTGCTACTCAAACAACACCTAGGCCTAATCCGGTAAATATAAAAGAGATAATCCCAGTAGTTAACAAACCAATGAAGACAGTGATAAATAAATTCGAAGGTACTAGAAAAGTCTTGGTAGAACATGACATGGGGTATGATATCGTAGAAGACATTAAGAAAACAAAAACAAATATATCTTTATTCAAACTATGTAATCTGCTTCAACAAAGGATGAAACTTCTGGAAGCTTTTGATCCACAACCTAATAGTATCCCATAAGCTATAGAATCTAATACTGAAATCAATGAAGCAAGCATTGGAGGAAAATCTAAATATCATACTTTTCCTTTTATGCTGTCATTGGAAAAATTTAATCATAATGTGCACAATTGTTTGGTATATTTTGGAGCTTCATCAAATGTCACGCCACTTTCAATATGTAAGAAGATTAATGGTCAACCCACACCATCTCCATCTCGGATAATTCAACTAGATAGATCTGTTGTTAAAGTCATAGGGGAAATGAAAGATGTGTTGATTCGATTATCTTCAGACCCTAGAGTTTGTCTATTCATAGATATCATGGTGGTTGATATACCAAAAGATTATGGATTAATTTTAAACAGGGACTGGTCAACAAAACTTAATGGATATTTTGCAACTGACTGGTAACACATGTGGCTGCCATACCAAAATGTTCAAAATAAGATTAAGATACTGAGGGAACTACACATGAAACATAATGTCACTCAGTTGGAAGGAAATAACGAACCTATGAATTTCTCATCTTTAGTTTTGGGAAATTACTTTTTGGAGCTTGAACCAGGAAATTATCAAGCCAAACAAGTCAGTCAAGAATCAGATATGTAGTCTAATCTCCTTTGATTTTCATGGACTAATAATATTGATTGTAATATAGTAGACTTAGTTACTAATGTAGGAGATGCTACTAACTCTATAGATTTAGAAGATAGATTTTGGGTTTTGTATTCCGATGGTTCTAAAACACAAGAGGGATCAGGGGCTGGTTATGTCCTTGTTGATCCTGAAAAGACTAAATATTTCCTCTCTTGTAGACTATAGTTTGAATGCACAAATAAATTTGCTGAGTACGAAGCTCTAGTTCAAGGTCTGAAGAAAGCCATTGGGTTAGAAGTAAAAAATTTCAAAGTTTTTGGTGCTAATGAGATAGTTGTTAGACAAGTAAGAGACACCATTCATTGTTTATCTCCACATATTAAAGGATACCAATCTAAGGTATGGAATTTGATTATGCACTTCAATGCTTTCAATATAAATGCAGTACCTAGATTGCAAAACATTGCAACTAATTTATTGGCTACTTCTACATCTAGATTAGTGCCAACTAATAACAAATATTCCATTGAATTGATTTTTAGGCCATCAGTACCTGACAATGTTACAAATCTGAGGGTATTCGATGACGATGAGCAGATTATCAATGTTTTGACGAATGAAGAATATTTTAAAGAATCAATAATTGATGAAGAAGAACATTTGTCAGGTTTACAAAATGAAGACGCAGTTAAGGGAAATTTCATGCCTAAAGCGGTAGGAACCCTCGAAGAGATGTTTTATTTGCAGAGTAAATTCCGGAAACTAGCCAATGTGAAGACGAATAGTTCATCAATGCAATATGAGCTGGTAAATATGGGATCAAAAGTTGAACCCAAATATGTCAATTTGGGAAAATGTTGCTCGCCTGGAGAAAGATGTAAGTTCATCAAGTTGTTTCAACAATATAAAGACATCTTCTCTTGGACGTATGAAGATCTAGAGACTTATGACACTCGCATCTTCCAGCATGCAATTCCCATCAAAACAGGGGCAAAGTCATTTCAACAACAACTTAGAAATATGCACCCGAAGTTAGAACCTCTGATCCAAAATGAAGTAAAGAAGTTACTGGACACAAAGATCATCTTCAAGGTTTGACATTCCGAATGGGTGGCCAATCTAGTCCCGGTGAGAGAAAAGTCGGGAGAAATAAGGCTGTGTGTTGACTTCAGGAACTTAAACAGAGCATCAGATCAAATAAATATCCGGTTCCACCAATGGAACATATTTTACAAATGGTTTTAGGCTCAGAAATGTTCTCCCTAATAGATGGATTTTCAGGTTATAATCAAGTATTAGTGGTCGAAAAAGATCAATTAAAGACAACGTTTCATACAAAGTGGGAATTATGACCAGGTTTAGAGTTCCAATTTCCCTTGTTTTTATAATGCATCTTATTTCTCATCTGTTAAAATAGTTGAGTTTGCTTATGAAAAGGGAATTAAGTTACATTCCTTAGCAAATTATTATCCTCAGGGAAATGGTTTAGCAGAATCAACAAATAAGAATCTTATCCGGATTTTGAAGAAAACTGTTATTGAAAATCAGAGAAATTGGCACTCATCCCTTCCAGATGCACTGTGGGCAGACAGGGTCACCCCAAAGAATTCCTTAGGAGTGTCTCCCTATACTCTAGTATATGGAAAATAAGCTATTTTTTCCCCAAACACTCCGCTCCCATCTTTGCAGTTAGCTCAAGCCTCAAGGGGTTCTAGTGGTGAAGTTTTACAAGCACGAATGGACACTTTGTTAAAATTGGAGGAATTACTACAAAAGGCTAAAGATAATTTCAAACAACATCACGTTATCATCAAAAGATGGTTTGACAAAAGAAAATTTGGTACTAGAAAATTTGATGTAGGAGACCTAGTTTTGAAATGGGATAATCCCCATGCAGAAAAGGGAAAACACACAAAGTTCCAACATTATGGATTGGCCCCTATCTAATCACTGAAAAGTTAATCCCTGCAACTTACAAATTGCAATATTTATAAGGACATGAAGAAAGTCTTCCTGTAAATGGCCTTTGTCTCAAACATTACTTCACTTAAGTTGTAGGAACACTTTGTACATATTTAGAACTCTGTTTTTCTTGATTTTTTTTAGTTGGTTTACTTTACTGTTTGTTTCACCTTATTTCAAAGCCTTATTTTGTTTGCTTTTAATAATCCAACTCAATTTTTGGTACTTGGAAATATAGTTATATGATTAAACTCAAAATCTTTGGATGTCAGGAACTGCTTATGGGAAAGAGACAATGGTAAAGTTCGATCATGATGAGATTCTTTAACTGTTGAAAGACGATGGAAAGAGAAGCTAATATTTAAGCCCACATTTGAATCATTATAACCCCTATAAAATAACCAAGACTCATGAGGTCTAGAGTACAATCTTGGGGTTTCATCCATTCTCACATTAATACCTGTCTCCGAAAGCATATCATAATGGACCCACGGAAAGGAAGTAGGTCTAATGGATGTATGGTATTCAAAATGATCCCATTGCTACAAATCAAATAGGCCAAAAGGATTAGATTGAAAAGTCAATTTTATGAAATATTCAGTCTTCAATTAAAAAAAATGATGCTAAAGAAATAAATCATCGAACCAAAAGGGTTGTCAAAACAACAAATATCAGCAAGGTTCTTCTCCGTCTGTGAGCATGATGAGCAAACAAATTTATCACTCACACAAAAGGACATTGTAGATGGAAGAAATCGTACCAAATTCTCAAAGTAAAAGAAGCAATCAAGGAAGACTCAGAAGACATTTTCAGTCATAAAGAAAGCATCAAAAGAATGCTTATAGCATGGGAATGAGGAACAAACGAATACATATATCTTACTCTGTTATGATCCTATGGAGTCGTATCTGGTGGCAACTTAATACAGGGGTAAAATGAACTTCATACTCTTGCCCCAGGAAAGTTAGCAAGACACTGAACCCTTGGTTACCTTACTCCCAAAGGAATGGTATCAAATGTGATGCTTGAAAGTTGCATCCTTGAATTTGGTTTAAATAAGTCTCGGGAAATACATTTAAGTAATCACTGAACAGTCACAGTACACTACCATATGGCAATCTTGTTGTTCAAAGAAGGTTTTTTCAGATATCTGTGTTCACCAGCTAGTCGCCAATTGTTGTTGCTCCCCAATTCTGATATCTACAACCCGTAACTTGAATTTAGATCAACAACTGAGAATCATCCCGAAATAGATCAATGATCCAGAAAAGGGCAGAAACGGAAAAGCAGGAATGGAAAGATGGAAGTTAATCTCAAAGAAACTTAACATTCTGCTTTCTGCTATTTCACGGAAAGGAGCTGTTGAGGCTGCATGATCTAACGGATCAAATCAAACCTGACCCATCTTTTGAGATGATCTGAGTCGTTCAATCTCTATTTCGTTTTTTACTGTGAACCATTGGGGAAACTGAGAAATCTTTCTCTCAAAGCTTAAATTTAGTCAAATTGCTTATCATTAAAATTACAATTGGCAAATTTTTTTTTCTTTTTCAGATCATATATATCTCTCATTATGTCTTCTTTATGTATCACAAGTATTATTGCTCACCAAGTTTGAATACGGGAAGTGTGAAATGGACACAGAAGTAGAGGAATAATCACCAAGAGATAACACATGTGGAAGTGCAACAATGTGACTGGTGCTTGAGCCAACTGAATATGATGCAATCGCTTGAGAAGCTAACACATAAGCCACATGTCTTTCCAGCTAGACAAGGCGCATATACTTTATTTTTATGAAACCAGTGGATTTCTCCCAAGTTAAGCGAATAAGAATCTTGGGAACTCTAGGGTTAAGGGAGATAGAAAGGTCACAACGTGACGAATCCAAATAATAAGTAGGGGTGCAAAGCACCATAGAAAGTACTTTTTGCTAGTGAAAAGAATGCTTGACTATTTTGTAAAAGGGCTAACTCTTTGCTAATAAGAAGGACCAATTTGCTGGAACAAAGGCCTGCACAGAGATTTACTCAGAATGTGTGGAATGCATCCTGTAGAACTATTTCTTCTTGCTTTTGTACATTAAGATTGTTCTAACTTACTGGAACTAATTATTTGGTTATGAATGGTTTGTTGTCTTTATAAATGTCTTGGTAATGAAAGGGTAATAAATGGTTTAATTATATTAGAGATATCTTTGGTATTCTTTATGCTGTGAATGTGATTATTGTGTTGGAACAACTATCTGTTACACTTATATGAACATTTTTAGTATATTACTCTGAACTCTAAATTTGCTCCATGTAGGGATAGAATAGATTAGATTTAGATTTAGATTTAAAGAAGTGGCTGAGGAACATGAATGATAAGACGAGAGGTAAGAGCCTAAGCATCACTTGTGAGGTTCTTGTTCATCAGTCACTTGCATTTAGCTTGGGCATCTGCATTTCATTCATTTAAACAAAAAATTATATAAACGGTGGATCAGGTCACAACTGGTAAAAGATTTAAACAACTTAATCTATGGTAGTCGGACCATAAACCAGACGGATTCCCCACACTAAACGGTGGATCTAATTGGGATTGTTTACCGGGGAGAATCCCTATACTATCTGTACCTGGGATTTTCCAGGCATCAAAACAACCTTAGCAATGTTTGTGGTCTCTCACTCCTTATAGATACTATAAAAGTGTTTTGATCCCCAACTCTGCTAGATTCTTGAAACATATAACAAATCGCCCCTCTCCATTTTTTAATCCATAGATTGTGTTATGGTTCTTCCTTTGATTCACATACCAGTAGAAAAAAAATTGCATTATAATAACCTAGCTCAAACCAAAATGCATAGCCTTTCATTCTCCATCCCACTTCCGAGTTGTAGAGAAGCATGACCCTTTTTGTCTATGACTTTGCGAGCCTTCGTACTTATACATCAAAGAAAAGCCCACTAGAATTGTTTGCAAATCATTTTGAAATGTTCAACTTTACCTCCTTTAGTATATTGTCTCTTTATTTATATCTTTGTGTTGTCCAATCAATAACGTTTTGTTTTAATAATTTCAATTTTTAATCGAATTGGTGACTAGCAGAGACACCAACGCTTGCATTGTAGGAAATCCATTCCCTTCTACCAATTTCACAAAACTAAGGCACCTATTCGGGGGTGGATTGAACTTTATTGGGCTAGTCAACTTCTCATTATCCATCTTGACTTACATAAAGACTGGGATATGATCCAAAGCACCACCAACATCTATACAAGACCTAAAATTGTTAAATTTTAATAACAATTGTTTCGTGATGAGAAATCTATCTAGATGTTTTGAATACCAACAATTATTGTTTGCTTGTTACACAAGGTGGGTTTCAAAGATATTTGTTCAACATTGACCAATTTGGTTGCATCCAAAATATGAAGAAAAATAATATGCAAGTGGGTCAACCCTTGTTGAGGAACCCCAAACATCTGCCCAACTAAGTGTAAAATCCAAATTCACACCAATGATTAAGGTTTTTGTCCTTAAAACAATGGCAAAGAAAAAATGGTCCTAAAATATTTGCTTACGTTTGTAAGGTCCATACACATTCACCATTAAAATTTTCATTCCCAAGCTGAGATCCATGAAATCTGTTCACATACCAAAGGGAACAAAAATACAATTTGTTAGCATGAGACTAGACCACCAACTAAAAATCAAGCCTTTGGAAAGTCCCACAGTATCCACCCATGAAAAATTTTACTTATTGAAAAGATATTTTAAATTTCCTAAGATGAGTTCCCCTTTACACATAGTCTCTTGTACAATAAGTATGTCAAGTAATTCCTTCTCCACTATTGTGAAGAGGGCAAGTAACTTGTTTAGGATGCCTAGACCCCTTGCATCAAGAGATGATTTTCATATTTAAATTGAGGAGGGTTGTCGTTCTCTAAGAGCCCCATTGAAGTCTTTTGTCTTCCTTACAGAATCTCCACTTAAGCTTTATTATAAGCATGCTATATGTGAGACTTTCTACCAACATGCATTGACTAAACATGATTTTTGACATCAAAACCTAAACTTCCTTATCCAAAAACATTGATATTAGTTCTATCCTTTTAAGAACGTAGATTGTAGGTGTCACCCCTTGAATCCTTGGTAGATGAAGTTGAAAAGGTCTCAGTTCTAACCCCTTCCTTAGAAATGGAATGCCAAGCCTAAGCATATTTAGGTGTTATGGAAGGTGAATAAGAAACACCCCCTCCGTTTTCCCCCTATTAGAGATCAAATTTCTCCCCTTTTTAGAATTCGTTGGGACATGCTTGTTTAAGCCTTCAAGTGGGATGGGCCAGTTTTCCTTATAACTTCCCCATGAATATGATAGTATGAAGTGCATTCATACTTGAAGCTGTGACTAATCACATAGTTAGAAGAAGATGGATTGAGATTCCAATATCCTCCACCAGAAGAGCATGGTTTGTGCATTCAACTAGGATATCATTTTGATTATTCAAATGTCCTATCATTTTGCCTCCCTTTGGAACCCTTAATCCCATGTCTCTTGGAGAATTGGAGCCAAGAGTTAATTTAAAGCTTCTTGAGGCATAGACCGTGGATCCACTTAGGTGTTTGCAACCTTTACTCGACACAATGAGTCTATCTAATACAAATACATTTACATGAAGCACATAAACTACTATAGGATATAAAGAGTCACCACCTATTTCAAAAAATATTTCTTTATCCGAGAGAACCAGGTCCTCCACTTTCCTTAAGTTAGCCTCCTTACCCATTTCCAAATGAAATCAAGAAACTAGATTTAGATCAACATGCAAAGGAGTTTTATCTTTCTTTTTGTGGGGAGACATACGTATTGTTCTACCAATTCTTTTGGTTATAAAAGACTTCTCATAGTCTCACAAAACATGTCCATATATATGGTATGTTGTATGCTGAAAAGGAACATTACAATAAATCCAAAACTTGAGTGAAAATTTATCACTAACCCAACATCTATGCTTTCAACCAAATCCCTTTCAAGTCAATGTTCACCATAATTTTGGTCATAGACTGGTGAACACTATATTTGTATGATAAATCAATATATAAGATCTTCCCCAAATAATTACCTATATCCCACATAAACTTATCACACTACAATTCAATGGGTAACATTGATACTTTTACCCATATCATCAAAGCTTTAGAGGTTTCTCACCTTAGGTCAAAGCATGGATGGAAAAAGTTCAAATTTAAATAGGTCAAACCCCATTACCAATTACTACCAAGGATGTGAATTGTGCCTTCTTTTGAGCGAAAGGTGAAATTGAGCCACACTCCAATCATGATATGGAAACTAGGCCTATATCCAACAACTAACTCCCAAAATCTATTGATCCAATTGTGTAGGGAGCCCTTTAAGATTTGGCCTCCAAAAAAATACCCCAATTTTTTTTCTTCGTATGTGGCCTCAAACCCCTTCCCATCATCATCTTGACCATAGTGGTATTTTCATTACCACACTATTCCTTTTCTTCTAAATGTAAACCCTTTCCCCTTAAGAACAAGCCAAAAGAGAAACATTAGAATCAACATGACAAACATGATTTGGGAATCGACCATTAAAACCCTCACCTCCTTTCAACAAAGAATCATAAAACAAAGGCTTCTAAAGACAAGTGGTGAAGGAAGAGCTGGGCCATGTAGAGGTATCGAGTTCT